>JBAKBP010037806.1:0-16893 GCA_037953745.1 Lithodes maja
GTAATAGTGGGATTGATGGTGATAGTAGTGATGATGGTGATAATAGTAGTGATGATGGTTGTAGTTGTATTGATGATGATGACAGTAGTGATGATGATGACAGTAGTAGATATGATGGTGACAGTAGTAGATATGATGGTGACAGTACTAGTAGTAGTGATGATGGTCATAATAGTAGTGATGATGGTGACAAGTAATAATAATAGTTGTAGTGATAATAAAGTAGATGTGCCGTTTCGCCAAAATCAAAACGGCATACCCAACTCTGTGATCCGTCACCATCATCACTACTAGTCACTATCATCATTAATATCATCAGGCACTACTACTCTCACCATCATCACTACTACTCTCATCATTACTACACTTTCACCATCATCACTGCTATTTACCAACATCACTAATACTGTCACCATCATCTTACATTTATCATTACTAATGTCACCATCTATGAATATTATTATGCCCATCATCATTACTACTAGTACTGTCACCATCATATCTACTCCTGTTATCATCATCACTACTGTCCATCATTATCACTAAATATACAATCATTATCACTGCTATTATCACCCATCATCACTACTATCAGCATTTTCCCCACTATTACTACCAACACTTCTAATGTCAACTAAACTAACTTTACCTAACAAATGCGTCGCGAGTATTTCTCCACCCCCTGAATGATGCGTTCTGTGTGAGAGTGCCCCCCGTAGAACGCCATCATCATTGCTTGGGAATAGGTTACAGGGTGGGGGGGTTGGTTTAGTGGGGGGGGCAAAACCCATATTTTGGACCTAAAATCTTACTATTGCACATATTCAAAAAATCTTGTTGTTATTACCGTCGCATTCACGCACCCGAATGTTCGCATGAAGTTTGGTGAAAATCCGTCGAACGGTCTAGGAGGAGTTATCGGACAGACAGACAGACATTTCAGCCGGCATGTACTACTACTAGTACTGTCACCATCATATCTAGTACTGTAATCATCATCATCACCACCATCATCATCACTGCTGTCCCTAACGGGGCACACACACACAGAACGACATCATCATTGCTTGGGAATAGGTACAGGGTGGGGGGTCCTGAGGGGGGGGTGGGGGAGGTGGGTGGGTCTGGTTGAGGGGGAGGGGGGGCTAACCATATTTTAGACCTAAAATCATAACTATTGCACAAATTCAAAAACAATCAAACTTCTGTGTGTGTTCCCCTACGGGGCACACACACACACACAGGGGAATAGGTACAGGGTGGGCGGTGGGGGTACTCTGGGGGGGGGGGCTGGTTGGAGGGGGGGGGGGGGGGCAAAACCATTTTTAGGACCTAAGATCATAACTATTGCACAAATTCAGAAATATTTTTTAATTACCGTCGAATTCACGCACCTAAGGTTCGTGTGAAGTTTGGTGAAAATCCGTCAAACGGTCTAGGAGGAGTTCTCGGACAGACAGACAGACATTTTGGTTAGTATGTACCACTATACGGGGGGCGATACCACTCTGGCTTATGCAGAGTTGATAAAAATCCATCAATAACAATCCTTCAAAAACAATCCCATCAATAACACTCTTACACTACTGACCCACCTGGTGAACAAACCTACGTCTTTTCTATCATAAAATTATCTAGAGCAGTTAGTTCAGCAACTCACCCGTATCCCGGATCGCATCGGAGATTGGCCCAACATTCTTGACTTGTTTCTAACTTCTAACCCTTCTTCTTATTACTGTCGATCTTTTCGCTCCTTTGGGCTCCTCCGACCATAAAACTTATCTCTGTCAACTGTCCTATCTCTCCTGTACGGCCACCCAATCCTCCTAGTCGGCGGCGATTGTGGCACTTTGGCGCTGCCGACTGGGAGGCTCTCCGGCCAGTAGTTCTTTGATTTCCCATGGAATTATTTTTTGCTTCCGTGGCCGGGGACCCTCGGAGAGTGCTGACGCATTACCGAGGTCATCCTATCGGGCATGGAAGCATATATTCCATTCTCTTTCTCTCAGACTAATGCTAAAAAATCTTGGTTTACTCACGCCTGTTCTACTGCTGTCCGCAATAAGAAGGAAGCATTCAAACGGTACCCGACGCCTTAAAACTCAAGACTCTCATTCTTCCTATGTTTCTGCCCGGAATCAAGCCAAATCTGTTCTTCGCCAAACCACTCTTTCATCAATGAGTAAATGCACTGAACTATCCAACTCTAGCTCTTCCCAAGCTTTCTGTGCATCTAGCCAAAAACCTCTCCAACAATTTCTCCTTCCTCGTCTTTTTCCTCCCCTTCCCACTCTGATGGCACAACCATCACTTCTTCCTCTGACAAAGCTAAACTCTTCGCTCAAACTTTTGCTAGAAACTCCACCTTGGATGATTCCGGTGCTATTCCTGCCCCTCTCCACCCTCCCTCTCTCTTACTTATGCCTAATATCCTAATCTCTTCTAAAGATTGTACTTTCTACCCTCTCTGGGCTTAATACTAATAAGGCGTACGGTCCGGAAGGTGTTCCTCCTGTTGTTCTCAAAAACTGTGCTTCCGTGCTGACTCCCTTCCTAGGCAAACTCTTTCGTCTCTGTCTATCCTCTAACGTCTTCCCTTCATGCTGGAAGTTTGCTCACATTCAATTGTCCCAAAGAAGGGTGACTGCTCTCAACCCTCCAACTATCGTCCAATTGCTCTCATCTCTTGTCTTTCTAAAGTTTTTGAAACTATTCTTGCTTTCCAAAATTCTTAAGCATTTCTCTTCTCATAATCTGCTCTCAGATCGCCAGTATGGCTTTCTTAAGGGTCGCTCTACTGGTGATCTTCTTTCACATCTTACTAACTCTTGGTCATCCTCCTTTCGGGACTTCGGTCAGACTT
The DNA here is from genome assembly GCA_037953745.1 of Lithodes maja. Taxonomy (NCBI): domain Eukaryota; kingdom Metazoa; phylum Arthropoda; class Malacostraca; order Decapoda; family Lithodidae; genus Lithodes; species Lithodes maja. The sequence continues at coordinate 2,864 of JBAKBP010037806.1, forward strand.
TTTCTATTGCACTAGACATATCGAAAAGCCTTCGATAGAGTCTGGCACAATTATTTAATTTCTAAACTACCCTCCTTCGGTTTCTATCCCTCCATCTGTGCCTTTGTCTCTAATTTCCTTTCCGGCCGTTCCATAGCCGTGGTTGTGGGCGGCCATTGTTCACTTCCTCACCCTATAAACTCTGGTGTTTCCTCAGGGCTCTGTCCTATCTCCTATTCTCTTTCTAATTTTTATAAATGATCTCAACTGTACCTCTATTCCCATCCATTCATACGCAGACGACTCAACCTTACACTACTCCATTAGTTTTTCAAAATGCCCCAGCCAGCAATCCCTCAACGACAAACAAACGTAATGAAGCCATAGAACTCTAAATTCTGATCTAAATACTATTTCCAATTGGGGCAGAGAAAACCTTGTTACCTTTAATGCTTCCAAAACCCAATTTCTCCATCTATCTACCCGTAAGGAACTCCAAGCGGACTATCCCTTATTCTTCAACAATCTATCTATCTATCTATCTATATGCTCAGGCCCAATCCCCATTTTGGGGGTAGCCGACTCTTCAACAATACAAAAATCAATCCTTCATCTTCTCTTAATATTCTTGGTGTCTCTTTTTCTTCTGCTCTCAGTTGGAAGGACCATATTACCAGTCTTGCTAAGGCAGCCTCCCAGAAGCTGGGTGTGCTCAACCGCTTTAGGGGGTTCTTTTCCCCTGCACAGCTTCTTGCTCTGTACAGGGGCATAGTGCGTCCTTGTATTGAGTATTGTTCACATGTGTGGGGAGGTTCCTCTCACACCGCTCTCCTAGACAAAGTTGAAAGGAATGCCTTTCGTATCATTAACTCCCGTCCACTCACCAACTCTCTGCAATCTCTCTCTCTCCGCCGCAATGTTGCATATCTCTCGCTATTCTATCGCTACTATAATAATCAGTGTTCCTCAGAGCTTTCCCAGTGTATACCACCTCCTTTACGTAGGGCACGTGGTACCCGTCTTGCAACTCAATCCACCCCTACTCTGTGCAACTCTCCAACCCGAGAGTGAAACGTTACTCTCAGTCTTTCTTCTACTCAACAGCTGAGCTCTGGAACTCTCTCCAGAATCAGTCTTTCCCTCTGTCTATGACTTAAATTTGCTTCAAACTCCGTGTGTCCAGGCATTTTGGCTCGAACGTCCCTTGATTTTGGCCCTGTCACTCTTTCAACTATGGGGGAGGCACTCGCTATAGGCAGTTCTGCATTTTGCCGCCCTCAATCACATAGACAAAAATAAAATTAAATAAAAATAACAATCTGTCAATAACAATCCTTCAATAACTATCATTCAATAACAATCCTTCAATAACAATCCTTCAAAAACTCTCCCCACCACTGGTACATGCTGATGAGAGTTTGTGTAAGGAAATTGGTTCATGTGATGCGTAGGTGGTCAGTTGCATATGTATCGTGCACAAAGGAATTATATATGTTGTTTTACTTTGCAGGCCGAATCCTACTTTCTGCATATACAAGGTTAAGCTGGAGTTGCCCACACAAGTTATCTCGCTTTCCGTTAATTTATGTGGGGACACAAAATAAGTATGGACTGAAATACTGTATGAATTTTATTTGCTATAGATAATTAACAAAATTACTTAACATACTACATAAGGATATCGATCTTACAAATCTTACATTAAAACACTCGATCATAGAAAGGAATGACGCTGAATAATATCGTCTACTTGGAGGCAGAATACAATTAGAACAAGCGTTATCGTATGCTGAAAGGATTAATTAAATTGCTTTGCTTATTGTGTTCCGGTGACAGAGTTTGAATAATAAATTTCATAAAAGCGACCACACTCCAACACGGTCACAGCCCATTTTCCCACAAGGCTAAGTAATATAGAGTAGGGTAAGTTAGATTAGCCTAGGCTAGGTCGGGTTAGGTCAGAGCAGCGTTAGCTAGTTTAAATTGAGTAAGGTTAGGTTAGAAGACTTTGGCAATTTTGTATGTGACCGGTTCGGACTGTGGCCGTTTTGTCTTGAAAACGTTTGAATAATAAAATTCATCAAAACCTCTCCGGTTAGACTGCTGACGGGAACTGATTACAACCTTGCTAATAAACAAACAAAGCCTGCCGTCATATACAATGTTCAATAATCCATCAAATGTCAGGATAACCGGTGACATCAGGAAAGGTGGAGAAGATATGAACCCGAATATTTGCTGCGTGTTACCAGCATGTATTTTCCTCTATCTTATTGATGCTGTGATTTATATTCTTAATATGAGTATAACGTTTCAATTTACATACAAAAATATAGTACTAAACTCTAGACACACGCCTACAAGAAACGTACCATTGTTTAACATTTGAACAATAGACATAGTATATTTCGAGTTTTCTCAGAATACAATAAATTCATTATTTCTTTAATGTATGTATACATTCAAGCACTCACACGCAAACACAGCAGTTTCCAATGTAAAAAAAGGTACATACATGATGTCAGAAAATGTTACCGTCCCGAAAAAAAAAAATAACAAAATATTTGTGTATTTTTGCCTGTAATTTCTCTCCTGCTATATATTTGGTGGTTTAATCTGCAAACCTACTGTTCAAGCTTATCTTATAAATTGTCGGATTAATGGTGCTCCTATTCCTATTTGGAGACAGAACAAACTCTGCGATGAATGGCTGCTCTCAAAATTGAGCAGTCTATTCACCATAACCCTTTTAACGAAATGGGGTTATCTTCACTACCGGTATATTTTGAATAAAACTCAGAGACTTTAGTCAGCTTAAGAAATAAATAAGTAAACATTCAATTGAATGACGTCATTGAAAGACAGTAAAAATAAAGCTTAGATTTACACTCCACGCATGTATTACAATCTGGGAGAGCTTATAGGCACCAATCGAACAGGGCTAGACCCAGGAGAGGCTATATAGGCATTTGATAAAGAGTAGCTGGAACTCCTGTTTCATTTGTTTGGCCTCTCTTACTGATTTGCTGTGTGCTTCACTTACACTGACAGTAATCCAGCTAGCTGTCACTAACATCTCCTCCTCCAATCTACTTCACTACACAAAACATGCACGCCACACTTCCTTCTTCCACAATAAAATTACCCACGAAAATTATGAACAATAGCCCAACCTCGGAGTCCCCTTAAATGCCCCCACACCCGCCCGACCTTCCCCTGACGACGCCTCAGAATTATCTGGACCTAGGCCTGTTACTCTTAGTATTGACTTGTGCAACATTCGCGGCATTTCCACTAATTTTCCCTCTGTTGAACACCACCTCTCCTCCTACAAACCTGATCTTCTTTTCGTTACTGAAACTTAGGTATCTGAAGCAACTGCCAGTAGACCCTTTTATGTATCCTCCTACTGTATCTATCCTAGTTTCAAAGCAAAAGGCGGATGTTATGCATACGTGCACAACAAACTACCTTGCTCTCATGTTCCTGATTTCGACTCCACTGAATTCTCAACTTTAAGGCTCAAACTATCCTGTCATTCTCATACTAAATATTTTTGTGTTGTCTATCTTTCCCCTAATTCTACCGACTTTCCCAAATTCTTTGGCTATCTAAACTCTAAAATGGAACACATTCTATCCATTTCTCCTTTCTCAGAAATCTCCATCTTAGGAGATTTCCATGTTCACCAACGCCAATGGCTCTCCTCTCATTCTATTGACCAACCTGGTGAACAAGCTTACGTCTGTTCTATCCAAAATTACCTAGAGCAGTTGGTTCAGCAACCCACCCATATCCCGGATCGCTTCGGAGATCGGCCCAACATTCCTGACTTATTTCTAACCTCTAACCCTTCTTCTTATACTGTCAATCTCTTCTCCTCTTTGGGCTCCTCCGACCATAAATTTATCTCTGTCACCTGTCCTATCTCTCCAGTACCGCCACTCGATCCTCCCAGCCGGCAGCGCTTGTGGTAATTTGGCGCTGCCGACTGGGAGGCTCTTAGGCAGTACGTTAGAAATTGGTTAAAAAAAACTGAATACTCGAGATGGGTCCTTCTATAACAATCCATCAATAACAATCCTTCAATAACAATAGTTCAATAACGGTTTGTCAAATAACTATCCTTCGATAACAATCCTTCAATAACAATCCACCAATAACAATATATCAATAACAATCCTTTAATAAATATATTTCAATAACGATCCATCAATAACAATCGTTCAATAATAATCATTCAATAACAATCATTCAATAACAATCCTTCAAAAACTCTCCCTACAACTGGTACATGCTGATGAGAGTTTGTTAGAGAAACTTGGTTTATGTGATGGGTTAGTGGTCAGTTGCATATGTATCGTGCATAAAGGAATTACATAATTATGCTGTTGTACTTTGCAGGCCTAATTCTGCATATGCAAGGTTAAGTTGCAGTTGCCCACAACAGTTATCTCCCTTTCCGTCAATTTATGTGGGGATGCAAAATGAGTATGATTGAAATACTGTGTGATTTTTATTTGCTGTAGATAATTAACGAAAATACTTAACATACTACATAAGGATATCGATCTTACAAATTTTACATTAAAACACACGATCATGGAAATGAATGAAGCTGAATAATAATTATTGTCTACTGGGAGTCAGAATACAGTTAGAAAATGCGTTATCGTATTCTGAAAGGGTAATAGTGCTTCGTTTAAAATGTTCCTGTCTGTGACATAATTTGAATAATATATCTCATAAAATCCTCACTCCAACACGGTCACAGCCCATTTTCCCACAAGGTTAAGTATTATAGAGTAGGGTAAGCTAGATTATAGAGTAGGGTAAGCTAGATTATAGAGTAGGGTAAGCTAGATTATAGAGTAGGGTAAGCTAGATTAGCATAGGCAATATTAGGTTAAGGCGGGTTAAGTCAGAGCAGTTTAAATTGAGTAAGGTTAGGTTAGAAGACTTTGGTCATTCTGCTTGTGACCGGTTCGGACTGTGGCCGTTTTGTCTTGTAAACGTTTGAATAATAAAATTCGCCAACATTTCTCCTACCACATTGCTGACGGGAACTGAGTGACAACCTTGCTAATAAACAAACAAAGCCTGCCGTCATATATAATGTTCAATAACCCATCAAATGTCAAAATAATCGGTGACATCAAGAAAGGGTGGATAAGATATTAACCCGAATATTTGCTGCGTGTCACCAAAATTATTGGATCTGATCTGTTCTTCGCAGTATTTACCTCTATCGTATTGATGCTCTGTTTTATATTCTTAATATGAGTATAAAGTTTCAATTTACACAAGAAATACAGTACTAAAGTCTAGAAACACGCATAAAAGAACATTCCATTGCTAAGCATTTGAGCAATAGACATATTTTATTTTAAGTTATCTCAGAATAAAACAAATCCATTATTTCATATATGTATGTATACATTCAAGAACACACACATAAACACACACACACACACACACACACACACACACACACACACACACACACAGGGACGCAGCACTCATCTCTCTGTGTTCTGGTCACCTGCCCCTACCACCTCCCATCAACAGACCCCCGTCATCCGGACCTACCGACCAACGCCAGACTCTGCAATGCGGGGGTTCGGGCAGTGGTTGGTTCATTACCCGTGGACGGAGGTTCTCACTGAAGAAGATGTTAATGCCAAATGGGACAACTTTGTATCTACCACCACTTCTTCCCCACCAAGAGGACCAAAATGCACCCCTCTGACGTCCCATGGATTACTCCTCGGATCAAGAGACTGATGCAGAATCGGAACAAGGCCTTCTCCACGGACAACAATCGCTACAAGGACCTACGCAACATTGTGATAAGGGAAATCCGTTGGGCGAAGAAGTCCTACTACCCTACAAAGATTCATCATTTAAAACAAACCAATATCAGTCAGTGGTACTCTAAAATTAAGAATCTTTGTGGCTTAAGTAGTGGGACTCCTTCGATCCCCTGAGTTTCCCATGTCCCTCGTGTAGATGCACCTGAACTGATAAATAATAACTTCTCTACCATCTGCCAAACCCTCCCCAAACTAGACCGCACCAACCTCCCTGCCTTCCTCCATTCCCCTTCCCCCCCAGTAACTGTTCAAGAATTTGAAGTGGCCAAAAAGCTTTCCAGTTTCAAATAAAAAAGATCAACAACCCCAGTAGACCTACCCATGAAAATATACAAAGAATTTTCGGTGGAATTTGCCACCCCCTTTGCTCGATAATTAATGCCTCCTTAAGACAAAGTAAATGCCCTGCAGACTGGAAAACTTCATACGTCACTCCAATCCCCAAAACCCCCGCCCCACATTCTCTTAATGAACTCAGACCAATTGCCATTACGCCCATCCCTAGTCTAATCTGTGAGGACTTTGTATTCACCTGGGCTTACTCACAAATCCGTCACTTGATAGATCCCCAACAGTTTGGCAACGTAAAAACCTCCTCCACCACTCACTGTCTTATTAGCTTCCTAGATTATATTTACACAAATCTTGAGAAGAGAAAGACTTCCCTCGCCCTTGCCTTTATTGACTTCAGGAAAGCATTTGACCTTGTTGACCACACCATCATCATCAACAAGGCCATAAAGTTGGGGCTACATCCTACCCTGGTTGCGTGGTTGACCGACTTCCTTAGTGACAGACGACAAGCAGTGCGAAACCAAGGCTTCATCTCCACCTTCCTAGACATCACATGTGGAGTCCCACAGGGCACAAAGATGGGGCCTCTATTGTTCCTCATCTTGATTAATGATGCCCTAAAGGACACCCCATTCCACTGGAAGTACGTGGACGACTCGACAGTCAGCATTACTGTCGATAACACCTCCCCTAACTATGACCCCCTACAAGACATCCTCGACCGTCTTCAAGCCTGGACCACAGACAATCATGTGACTATCAATCATGACAAGACAGTGGTCATGCACATCAACACTTCCGTTACCGACCTTCCTCCACCCACTGTCACTATTGGTCCTCATCCCCTTCAGCTTGTTGAGTCCACCAAACTCCTCGGAATCACTGTGGACAACAAACTGAACTGGAAGAAACATGTAACTTCCACAGTCAGAACCGCCACTTACAAGTTGTTTATGCTAAGGCGGTTGAGATCCCTGGGGGCACCGGAGAATGAGCTGAAGAGTATATATAACACCTTCATACTCCCTAAGCTCACCTACGCCTCTCCCGCCTGGTCCTCCTCTCTAACCCTAACACAACAACGTCAACTGGAGAGAGTTCAGAGGAGGGCATGCAGGATCATCCTGGGAGGCACATATCCAGGGTACGAGGAAGCTCTCACCACCCTTAGCATACCTGCACTTTCAACCCACCACTACAACACACTCAAACAGTTTGCATCTAAGCTGCTTGTTCACCCATGACACAGAAACTTACTTCCACCAGACGCCCCTAGACCAACACGTGCAGCTCGTCATTTCAACACACTCCAACCAATAAGAGCAAGAACTGACAGATATAAAAATAGTCCTATCCCAACCATTGTTAATATTATTAATAATGTGTAATAACGGCCTGTCACACCATATATACGCGCCCACCTTTAATAATGTATGCATAAGTGTGTGTGGTGTGTGTATTAGAATATAATTATGTATGTATTTGCTTGAGTTTGTTTATGTATATGTGTATATATGTATATATGTAGCTATGTATGTACAGTATATGTTTATGTATGTGTGCGTATATGTGTATGTATGTATGCGTTATTTATGTATATATATATGTGTCTATAGTGTATACTGTTTGTGGTTCGAGCCCGGCTGAGAGTATCAGGTAGGATAAGAGAAGAGCATATATGCATGTAATGTGCATATATTTATGTATAATAATAATAATAATAATAATAATAAACGGTTTATTAAAGAATGGCAGCCTCATGAGCTGAAAATACACATTTTACAATTTAGTGGATGAACATGAGATGTACAGATATGAGGATGGTAAGCTTAGTTTACAAACAAAATAAATAAATACAATAATGATGCATGTGCAGAATACAAATTATCATAAAATAACCATGAGAGTAAGTGATATACAGTACATATACACATTTATTTACTTACTCATATACAGAACAACACAAACGCTCATGTATGCACACAAACATACATACATACAGAAACTGTTTTGGTATGGTCAGGGTAAAGAGGGTGCAGGTACTACAATGGGAGGTTAATCCTCGGTAGTGTAGGTGTGGGTGTGTGTAGGTGTGTGTGTGTGTGTGTGTGTGTGTGTGTGTGTGACAGAAGGCGAAATATGGAAGAGCTGGGCGTTCTATTGTTAAGGGTGGAAATACATGGATGAAAATATATGTACTTACACTAGTTGTATTTGCGGGAGTGAGCATGCTCGTTAATTCCCGCCTCCTAAGATATGTTTGTCATACCGTGCTTTGTCTGTGTGTATGTGCTGTCAATGGTTCGAGCCCGGTTGAGAATATAAGGTATATAATATATATATGTACTGTACGTGTATTTATATGGTCATATGCACATATGTATGTAAATATACGTACATATGAGCGAGAACATATTGCTCACTAGCGCAACTTCTGATTATAAATCTATGCATAAGCATTATCTATTATTAAGTGTTCGCGTATCTTCATCCATGTATTTCCACCCTTAACAATAGAATGCCCGGCTTTTCCATATTTCGCCTTCTGTCACACACACACACACACACACACACACACACACACAAACTAACACACACACCTACACTACCGAGGATTAACCTCCCATTGTAGTAGGCTGTACCTGACCATTCCTGTACGGACTTGAATTGCTGCACCCTCTTTACCCTTCAACTCTTAACCCTGACCCTACCAAAACAGTTTCTGTATGTATGTATGTTTGTGTGCATACGTGAGCGTTTGTGTATACGGACATGTGCACACTTACTGCATGCTCTTATGTTCCTATAATTATATGCATGTATATGTATGTGCGCACGTACGTGTATATACGTATGTTCTGTATATGAGTAAGTAAATAGATGTGTATATGTACTGTATATCACTTACTCTCATGGTTATTTTATGATAATTTGTATTCTGCACATGCATCATTATTGTATTTATTTATTTTGTTTGTAAACTGAGCTTACCATCCTCATATCTGCACATCTCATGTTCATCCACTAAATTGTAAAATTTGTATTTTCAGCTCATGAGGCTGCCATTCTTTAATAAACCGTTTATTAGTATTAGTATTATTATTACACACACACACACACACAGCAGTTGCCAATGCAAACAAAAGTTCCATACATGATGTCAGAATATGTTACCTCCCGAAAAAAATCCATAACAAAATATTTTTGTATTTTTGCCTGTAATTTCCCCTGCAATATATTTGGGGGTTTAATCTGCAAACCTACTGTTCAAGCTTATCTTATAAATTATCGCATTAATGGTGCTCCTATTCCTATTTGGAGAAAGAAAAAACTCAGCGATGAATGGCTTTTCTCAAAATTTAGCACGCTATTCACCTTAACCCTTTTAACGAAATGGGGTTATCTTCATTACCGGTATAATTTGAATAAAACTAAGAGATTCTAGTCAGCTTAAGAAAAAAGAAAGGAAACATTCAATTGAATGACGTCATTGAATGACAGTCAAAATATAGCTTAGATTTACACTCCACGCAGGCATTTCAATCTGGGAGAGCTTGTAGGCACCAATCGAACAGGGTTAGACCCAGGAGAGGCTATAAATATTTGATAGGGAGTCGCTGGAAATCGTGTTTCATTTGCTTGGCCTCTCCTACTGATTTTGTGTGTGCCTCACTTACACTGAGAGTAATCCAGCTAGCTGTCACAAACACTTCTTCCTCCAATCTACTTCACTACACTAAACATGCACACCACACTTCTTCCACAATAAAATTATCCACAAAAATTATGAACAATAGCCCAGCATCGGAGTCCCCATAAATGCCCCCACACCTACCCGATCTTCCCTTGATGACGCCTTAGAATTCTTTGGACCTAGGCCTGTTACTCTTACTATTGACTTTGGCAACATTCGCTGTCTTTCCTCTAATTTTCCCTCTGTTGAACATCAGCTCTCCTCCTACAAACCTGATCTTTTTTTCATCACTGAAACTCAGGTGTCTGAAGCAACTACCAGCAGACCCTTTTCTGTATCCTCCTACTTTATCTATCCTAGTTTTAAAGCCAAATGCTGATGTTGTGCATACGTGCACAAAAAACTCACTTGCTCTCGTGTTCCCGTTTTCGACTCCTCTGAATTCTCAACTTTATGGCTCAAACTATCCTGTCATTCTCATACTAAATATTTCTGTGCTGTCTATTTTTCCCCCAAATCTACCGACTTTCCCAAATTCTATAACTATCTCAACTCTAAAGTGGAACACATTCTATCCATTTCTCCTTTCTCAGAAATCTCCATCTTAGGCGATTTCAACATTCACCACTCCAATGGCTCTCCTCTCATTCTACTGACCAACCTGATGAACAAGCCTACGTCTTTTCTATCCTAAATGACCTAGAGCAGTTGGTTCAGCAACCCACCCGTATTCCAGACGCTTCGGTATCGGCCCAACAATCTCGACTTGTTTCTAACCTCTAACCCTTCTGCTTATACTGTCGATCTTTTCTCTCCTTTGGGCTCCTCCAACCATAAACTTGTCTCTGTCATCTGTCCTATATCTCCAGTGTGGCTGCCCGTTCCTCCCAGCCGGCGGCGCTTGTGCCACTTTGGTGCTGCCGACTGGGAGGCTCTCCAGCAGTACTTCTTTGATTTCTCATGGAATGATTTTTGCTTCCGTGGCTTCCGTGACCACCAGAGATGCTGAGCGCATTACCAAGGTAATCCTATCGGGCATGGTGGCATACAATCCATTTTCTTTCTCTCAGACTAATGCAAACTAATCATAGTTTACTCACGCTTGTTCTACTGCTATCCGCAATAAGGAGGAAGCATTCAAACGGAACCAATGCCTTCAAACTCAAGAATCTTATACTTCCTATGTTTTTGCCTGGAATCAAGTCAAATTTGTTGTTCGACTCGCCAAGCACTCTTTCATCAATAATAAATGTACTGAACTATCCAACTATCCACATTCTGGCATCTAGCCAAAAACTGCTCCAGCAATTTTTCTTCCTTGTCTTTCCGTCCCCGTTTCCACTCTGATGGCACAACAATCACTTCTTCATCTGACAAAGCTGAACTCTTCGCTCAAACTTTCGCTAGAAATTCTAACTTGGATGATTCCGGTGCTATTCCTCCCTCTCCTCTCTTCTACTTATGCCTAATATCCTAATCTCTTCTAAAGATGTACTTTGTACCCTCATGTGGTTAAATACTAAGGTGTACGGTCCGCATGGTGTTCCTCTTGTACTCAAAACAGAGCTTCCATGGTGACTCCCTGCCTAGGCAAACTTTTCCGTCTCTATCTCTCCTCTAACGTCTTCCCTTCTTGCTAGAAGTTTGCACTCATTCAACCTGTCTCAAAGAAGGGTGACCGCTCTCAACCCTCCAACAATCGTCTAATTGCTCTCATCTCTTGCATCTCAAGTTTTTAAAACTATTCTTACTTCCAAATGTGACGCATGTCGAGTATGAGCATGCTGTACAGAACGCCCAGTCAGGCCCCACTCTCGCTAGGATCGTCAGGGCAGGAACTTTGGCTGTAGTCTGTGTAGAGTTTCCTAACTCAGTTTATGTGAACCGTTGTACTATAAGTATTATCATTATGTATTTTGTTTTCTTCTAAGTCAACGAGTTCTATTTTATATCATTAGATATAAGTATTGTGTGTGGGACTTGTATGTAATGATGAGAGGAGGGATATTACGTGGCGTGGGGTCGGTGAGTGCGCCACGCGGGCCGGTAGGCCTAATTCCCTCCTCCCTTCCTCCCTTTCAGCGCGTGGGAAGTTCTTTGTCAATCCCAGATTGAGAGAATATGACGTCATGATTGCCAGTGGGCGGTCCTTAAGTAGTTTGAGATATGCCGCTAGAGGGCCGAGTATAAAAAGAGAGGTTTTTGCCACCATGCTTCAGAACTCATCAGGCAAAGCGACCTCTCATATCCCTTGCAACTATCCATATTCTTCCGACTGATGTGAACTTTCTCTACTCTCTGAACAGCCTACCTTCTTCTCTTCTCGTCCCTGTTTATAACCTCAATGACCCCTTTGGTGCAGATTTAGTCAGCCAAAGTATTATCGCTTGAGTTCTCACGAGATAAGTGCCTGTTAGATAGCCTATTTTGGAAGGGTTAACTAGAATAGGATTGATTGATGTTTGTTGCACTCGTATATGCATTTCCCTGTGTACTATTATTCATGTTCCTGTTTTCTGCTGGTTTAGGTAATGCTAGACTGGGATAGGGTTCCTCGAGTTGTGATTTCCTATGAGTGCTAGGTTGGTTGAACCAGCACAATTGCAACGGAGACGTGGGAAGCCTGGGGGGTCTTTTTGATTGTGTACCGTGGGAGTTTAGCACTGTGTTGCGAGTGAGGGCTTTTGCCTGTGCCACCCAACACTGTGCTATCTCATTTGCTTGACTTTGAGAGGATCGCCAGGAGAGAACCAGATACTAGTGATCTGGATCTCTCAAGAGAGCATCCCGTCAATTACCGTAATTGGGCCGCACAGTCTTAAGGACCTCGCTAGGCTACGAGCCGCTTGCTCAGCCATTGTCTCTTAACCTTAGATATCCCAGCTAGACTTTGCTCGACCAGCAGATACAGCATAGTATTGAAGCTTCTCCTTATGTATAGTATTGTTTAAGCACTATTGATTTCATGTGTGGCACGCTTAGCTACTTCAGAGATTAGTGGCCCACGAGCACAATCTTAGTAGGCTATTGCCAGTGCATTGTCGGAGTACTTCTTCTTAATGTTTGCCATATCCTATTGCTTATTCTTATAATTCTTCTTATGTCAATTTAAAGCCTTTAATTACCAGTGAGTTATTCATTAAATTGCTGTTCAAAATCCGATACTTACTTCTTATGAGTATTCGAGAAGCATCTAACTTATCAGAAGATTCCTTGCTTGATGCTCGAGGACTATTGTTTAACGTAACGTAATAGTGCCGATCCGAAGTAGAGGGTGGAGGACTTCTTAAGTTCTTAGTTCAAGGGTGGATTACTTCGGCTTCGGCCAACACTATTCTTTAGTGTTGTAGTACTTTCTTCTTTGTTTGATTGTTGACCAGACTAGATAACTCCCGTCTTGCTATTAGTCTGTTGTGTGAAACGCTAGTACCGAGTTCTTGTATACCCCGTTATAGCAGATAGAACTCTGGAGGGTAGTGGCGTTTTTTGTTCGGCTGGCAGTACTCTGGGGTTGGGATCGTGTGTTTCCGTTGTGGCAGCGAGCCATACTCGAGTCCTGTGTAAGAGCCCTAGTGTACCCGAGTGCCCGGTCATAACAAATGGCGACCTTGCTTAGGATTTTGTGAACAGTATAATTTTTTGCAGAGTTGTACAACATTTGTTTGTTGGTACTTTAGCGTACATATTGAAGAATATTTTTTTTTGTAAGGCAATTAGGAGAGCATTTAAGAGACTCCAGTTAATTTAGTAATTAGTGCTTGCATAAGGGAGTTTAACACTTTTGTCTCGAGAATTTTTTGGTGAACTTCAGTATGTCGGGCCCTAGTACTGACGAGGAGCGAGAGATGCTAAGTGAGGAGGTGCCGTTAGTAACTAGTGAGGAGGATGCTAGACTTTTTGTGAGTAAGCAGTACCACGTGACGGAGGAGAGGCTGACTGGGGTGAATGTTTATGGCTTGCACCTGATAGCCAAGGTTTTGGGTCTATCCAATGTAGGAGGGATGTCCAAGGGGGAGCTGATTTCCTGGGTGTTGCGTGGGCGACATGGGGTTTCGGAGGAGAGGGCGTTTGGGGGGGTTCCTCCCCAGATCCCCTCTCACTCGACTCCCACAGTGCCGTCCACTCAGTTGCCGGAGGTTAGCACTCTCCCACAGAGGGATGAGCATTGGAAGATTGGAGGGCCCTCGGGC
>JBAKBP010037807.1:0-16891 GCA_037953745.1 Lithodes maja
GTACCAGTTACTCCCATTAATTTTAGGACACTTCACTTGATCCTAAAGTTAAGAAAGTGGAGGATCTGATGGGAGGGGATGGAGAGGTGCTTAGTCGGCCGTTGTCAAAGATACCCAGAAAGAGACTTCCTGGTCGGCCTGCTCCGCCCAGAGAGGCGACTACCTGGCCGGGCTGCTCCCCCTACAGTAGAGAGAGACTAACTGGCCGGGCTCCTGCGGCGACGCACCCACAAAAATTTAGGAGAGACTACCTGGTCGGGCTGCTCCCACCCAGAGAGATTTTTGTGGGATTATTATTGGTGAGGCGTCTGACTGGGGGTGCGACACATTATACGAAGCATGACCTAGGACAGTAGACGACGCATGATTAAACGAAGCATGACCTACCTATACGACACATTATACAAAACGTGACAGCGAGAGGGAGAGTGTGTACCTCGTCGGAGCACAGCCGTATTCTGTGTGCTTGCTGCACCGCGTACGAAGCACCACAGTACCAGTTACTCCCATTAATTTTAGGTCACTTCACTTGATCCTAAAGTTAAGAAAGTGGAGGATCTGATGAGAGGGGATGGAGAGGTGCTTAGTTGGCCGTTGTCAAAGATACCCAGAGAGAGACTACCTGGTCGGGCTGCTCCGCCCAGAGAGGCGACTACCTGGCCGGGCTGCTCCACCTACAGTAGAGAGAGACTAACTGGCCGGGCTCCTGCGGCGACGCACCCACAAAAATTTAGGAGAGAGTACCTGGTCGGGCTGCTCCCACCCAGAGAGATATTTGTGGGATTATTTTTGGTGAGGCGTCTGACTGGGGGTGCGACACATTATACGAAGCATGACCTAGGACAGTAGACGACGCATGATTAAACGAAGCATGACCTACCTATACGACACATTATACAAAACGTGACAGCGAGAGGGAGAGTGTGTACCTCGTCGGAGCACAGACGTATTCTGTGTGCTTGCTGCACCGCGTACGAAGCACCACAGTACCAGTTACTCCCATTAATTTTAGGTCACTTCACTTGATCCTAAAGTTAAGAAACTGGAGGATCTGATGAGAGGGGATGGAGAGGTGCTTAGTTGGCCGTTGTCAAAGATACCCAGAGAGAAACTACCTGGTCGGGCTGCTTCGCCCAGAGAGGCGACTACCTGGCCGGGCTGCTCCACCTACAGTAGAGAGAGACTAACTGGTCGGGCTCCTGCGGTGACGCACCCACAAAAATTTAGGAGCGACAAAATTTAGGAGAGACTACCTGC
Source organism: Lithodes maja (assembly GCA_037953745.1). Lineage (NCBI taxonomy): Eukaryota > Metazoa > Arthropoda > Malacostraca > Decapoda > Lithodidae > Lithodes > Lithodes maja. The sequence goes on from JBAKBP010037807.1 coordinate 1,258, forward strand.
TCGGGCTGCTCCCACCCAGAGAGATTTTTGTGGGATTATTTTTGGTGAGGCGTCTGACTGGGGGTGCGACACATTATACGAAGCATGACCTAGGACAGTAGACGACGCATGATTAAACGAAGCATGACCTACCTATACGACACATTATACGAAACGTGACAGCGAGAGGGAGAGTGTGTACCTCGTCGGAGCACAGCCGTATTCTGTGTGCTTGCTACACCGCGTACGAAGCACCACAGTACCAGTTACTCCCATTAATTTTAGGTCACTTCACTTGATCCTAAAGTTAAGAAAGTGGAGGATCTGATGGGAGGGGATGGAGAGGTGCTTAGTCCGCTGTTGTCAAAGATTCCCAGAGAGAGAGACTACCTGGCCGGGCTGCTCCACTCAGAGAGGCGACTACCTGGCCGGGCTGCTCCACCTACAGTAGAGAGAGACTAAATGGCCGGGCTCCTGTGGCGACGCACCCACAAAAATTTAGGAGAGACTACCTGGTCGGGCTACTCCCACCCAGAGAGATTTTTGTGGGATTATTTTTGGTGAGGCGTCTGACTGGGGGTGCGACACATTATACGAAGCATGACCTAGGACAGTAGACGACGCATGATTAAACGAAGCATGACCTACCTATACGACACATTATACGAAACGTGACAGTGAGAGGGAGAGTGTGTACCTCGTCGGATGCACAGCCGTATTCTGTGTGCTTGCTGAACCGCGTCCGAAGTACCACAATACCAGTTACTCCCATTAATTTTAGGACACTTCACTTGATCCTAAAGTTAAGAAAGTGGAGGGTCTGATGGGAGGGGATGGAGAGGTGCTTAGTCGGCCGTTGTCAAAGATACCCAGAAAGAGACTTCCTGGTCGGCCTGCTCCGCCCAGAGAGGCGACTACCTGGCCGGGCTGCTCCACCTACAGTAGAGAGAGACTAACTGGCCGGGCTCCTGCGGCGACGCACCCACAAAAATTTAGGAGAGACTACCTGGTCGGGCTGCTCCCACCCAGAGAGATTTTTGTGGGATTATTATTGGTGAGGCGTCTGACTGGGGGTGCGACACATTATACGAAGCATGACCTAGGACAGTAGACGACGCATGATTAAACGAAGCATGACCTACCTATACGACACATTATACAAAACGTGACAGCGAGAGGGAGAGTGTGTACCTCGTCGGAGCACAGCCGTATTCTGTGTGCTTGCTGCACCGCGTACGAAGCACCACAGTACCAGTTACTCCCATTAATTTTAGGTCACTTCACTTGATCCTAAAGTTAAGAAAGTGGAGGATCTGATGAGAGGGGATGGAGAGGTGCTTAGTTGGCCGTTGTCAAAGATACCCAGAGAGAGACTACCTGGTCGGGCTGCTCCGCCCAGAGAGGCGACTACCTGGCCGGGCTGCTCCACCTACAGTAGAGAGAGACTAACTGGCCGGGCTCCTGCGGCGACGCACCCACAAAAATTTAGGAGAGAGTACCTGGTCGGGCTGCTCCCACCCAGAGAGATTTTTGTGGGATTATTTTTGGTGAGGCGTCTGACTGGGGGTGCGACACATTATACGAAGCATGACCTAGGACAGTAGACGACGCATGATTAAACGAAGCATGACCTACCTACACGACACATTATACAAAACGTGACAGCGAGAGGGAGAGTGTGTACCTCGTCGGAGCACAGACGTATTCTGTGTGCTTGCTGCACCGCATACGAAGCACCACAGTACCAGTAACTTCCATTAATTTTAGGTCACTTCACTTGATCCTAACGTTAAGAAAGTGGAGGATCTTGTGGGAAGGGATGGAGAGGTGCTTAGTCGGCCGTTGTTTAAAGACACCCAGAGAGAGACTACCTGGTCGGGCTGCTCCGCCCAGAGAGGCGACTACCTGGCCGGGCTGCTCCACCTACAGTAGAGAGAGACTAACTGGCCGGGCTCCTGCGGCGACGCACCCGCAAAAATTTAAGAGAGACAAAATTTAGGAGAGACTACTTGGTCGGGCTGCTCCCACCCAGAGAAATTTTTGTGGGATTATTTTTGGTGAGGCGTCTGACTGGGGGTGCGACACATTATACGAAGTATGACCTAGGACAGTAGACGACGCATGATTAAACGAAGCATGACCTACCTATACGACACATTATACGAAACGTGACAGCGAGAGGGAGAGTGTGTACCTCGTCGGAGCACAGCCGTATTCTGTGTGCTTGCTGCACCGCGTACGAAGCACCACAGTACCAGTTACTCCCATTAATTTTAGGTCACTTCACTTGATCCTAAAGTTAAGAAACTGGAGGATCTGATGGGAGGGGATGGAGAGGTGCTTCGTCGGCCGTTGTCAAAGATACCGAGAGAGAGACTACCGGGTCGGGCTGCTCCGCCCAGGGAGGCGACTACCTGGCCGGGCTGCTCCACCTACAGTAGAGAGAGACTAACTGGCCGGGCTCCTGCGGCGACGCACCCACAAAAATTTAGGAGAGACTACCTGGTCGGGCTGCTCCCACCCAGAGAGATTTTTGTGGGATTATTTTTGGTGAGGCGTCTGACTGGGGGTGCGACACATTATACGAAGCATGACCTAGGACAGTAGACGACGCAAGATTAAACGAAGCATGACCTACCTATACGACACATTATACGAAACGTGACAGCGAGAGGGAGAGTGTGTACCTCGTCGGAGCACAGCCGTATTCTGTGTGCTTGCTACACCGCGTACGAAGCACCACAGTACCAGTTACTCCCATTAATTTTAGGTCACTTCACTTGATCCTAAAGTTAAGAAACTGGAGGATCTGATGGGAGGGGATGGAGAGGTGCTTAGTCGGCCGTTGGTAAAGATACCCAGAGATAGACTACCTGGTCGGGCTGCTCCGCCCAGAGAGGCGACTACCTGGCCGGGCTGCTCCACCTACAGTAGAGAGAGACTAACTGGCCGGGCTCCTGCGGCGACGCACCCACACAAATTTAGGAGAGACTACCTGGTCGGGCTGCTCCCACCCAGAGAGATTTTTGTGGGATTATTATTAGTGAGGCGTCTGACTGGGGGTGCGACACATTATACGAAGCATGACCTAGGAGAGTAGACGACGCATGATTAAACGAAGCATGACCTAATTAAACGACACATTATACAAAACGTGACAGCGAGAGGGAGAGTGTGTACCTCGTCGGAGCACAGCCGTAATCTGTGTGCTTGCTGCACCGCGTACGAAGCACCACAGTACCAGTTACTCCCATTAAATTTAGGTCACTTCACTTGATCCTAAAGTTAAGAAAGTGGAGGATCTGATGAGAGGGGATGTAGAGGTGCTTAGTTGGCCGTTGTCAAAGATACCCAGAGAGAGACTACCTAGTCGGGCTGCTCCGCCCAGAGAGGCGACTACCTGGCCGGGATGCTCCACCTACAGTAGAGAGAGACTAACTGGCCGGGCTCCTGCGGCGACGCACCCACAAAAATTTAGGAGAGACTACCTGGTCGGGCTGCTCCCACCCAGAGAGATTTTTGTGGGATTATTTTTGGTGAGGCGTCTGACTGGGGGTGCGACACATTATACGAAGCATGACCTAGGACAGTAGACGACGCATGATTAAACGAAGCATGACCTACCTATACGACACATTATACGAAACGTGACAACGAGAGGGAGAGTGTGTACCTCGTCGGAGCACAGCCGTATTCTGTGTGCTTGCTGCGCCGCGTACGAAGCACCACAGTACCAGTTACTCCCATTAATTTTATGTCACTTCACTTGATCCTAAAGTTAAGAAAGTGGAGGATCTGATGGGAGGGGATGGAGAGGTGCTTAGTCGGCTGTTGTCAAAGATACCCAGAGAGAGACTACCTGGTCGGGCTGCTCCGCCCAGAGAGGCAACTACCTGGCCGAGCTGCTCCACCTACAGTAGAGAGAGACTAACTGGCCGGGCTCCTGCGGCGACGCACACACAAAAATTTAGGAGAGACAAAATTTAGGAGAGACTACCTGGTCGGGCTGCTCCCACCCAGAGAGATTTTTGTGGGATTATTTTTGGTGAGGCGTCTGACTGGGGGTGCGACACATTATACGAAGCATGACCTAGGACAGTAGACGACGCATGATTAAACGAAGCATGACCTACCTATACGACACATTATACGAAACGTGACAGCGAGAGGGAGAGTGTGTACCTCGTCGGAGCACAGCCATATTCTGTGTGCTTGCTGCGCCGCGTACGAAGCACCACAGAACCAGTTACTCCCATTAATTTTAGGTCACTTCACTTGATCCTAAAGTTAAGAGAGTGGAGGATCTGATGGGAAGGGATGGAGAGGTGCTTAGTCGGCCGTTGTCAAAGATACCCAGAGAGAGACTACCTGGTCGGGCTGCTCCGCTCAGAGAGGCGACTACCTGGCCGGGCTGCTCCACCTACAGTAGAGAGAGACTAACTGGCCGGGCTCCTGCGGCGACGCACCCACAAAAATTTAGGAGAGACTATCTGGTCGGGCTGCTCCCACCCAGAGAGATTTTTGTGGGATTATTATTGGTGAGGCGTCTGACTGGGGGTGCGACACATTATACGAAGCATGACCTACGACAGTAGACGACGCATGATTAAACGAAGCATGACCTACCTATACGACACATTATACGAAACGTGACAACGAGAGGGAGAGTGTGTACCTCGTCGGAGCACAGCCGTATTCTGTGTGCTTGCTGCGCCGCGTACGAAGCACCACAGTACCAGTTACTCCCATTAATTTTATGTCACTTCACTTGATCCTAAAGTTAAGAAAGTGGAGGATCTGATGGGAGGGGATGGAGAGGTGCTTAGTCGGCCGTTGTCAAAGATACCCAGAGAGAGACTACCTGGTCGGGCTGCTCCGCCCAGAGAGGCAACTACCTGGCCGAGCTGCTCCACCTACAGTAGAGAGAGACTAACTGGCCGGGCTCCTGTGGCGATGCACCCACAAAAATTTAGGAGAGACAAAATTTTGGAGAGACTACTTGGTCGGGCTGCTCCCACCCAGAGAGATTTTTGTGGGATTATTTTTGGTGAGGCGTCTGACTGGGGGTGCGACACATTATACGAAGCATGACCTAGGACAGTAGACGACGCATGATTAAACGAAGCATGACCTACCTATACGACACATTATACGAAACGTGACAGCGAGAGGGAGAGTGTGTACCTCGTCGGAGCACAGCCGTATTCTGTGTGCTTGCTACACCGCGTACGAAGCACCACAGTACCAGTTACTCCCATTAATTTTAGGTCACTTCACTTGATCCTAAAGTTAAGAAAGTGGAGGATCTGATGGGAGGGGATGGAGAGGTGCTTAGTCCGCTGTTGTCAAAGATTCCCAGAGAGAGACTACCTGGCCGGGCTGCTCCACTCAGAGAGGCGACTACCTGGCCGGGCTGCTCCACCTACAGTAGAGAGAGACTAAATGGCCGGGCTCCTGTGGCGACGCACCCACAAAAATTTAGGAGAGACTACCTGGTCGGGCTACTCCCACCCAGAGAGATTTTTGTGGGATTATTTTTGGTGAGGCGTCTGACTGGGGGTGCGACACATTATACGAAGCATGACCTAGGACAGTAGACGACGCATGATTAAACGAAGCATGACCTACCTATACGACACATTATACGAAACGTGACAGTGAGAGGGAGAGTGTGTACCTCGTCGGATGCACAGCCGTATTCTGTGTGCTTGCTGAACCGCGTCCGAAGTACCACAGTACCAGTTACTCCCATTAATTTTAGGACACTTCACTTGATCCTAAAGTTAAGAAAGTGGAGGATCTGATGGGAGGGGATGGAGAGGTGCTTAGTCGGCCGTTGTCAAAGATACCCAGAAAGAGACTTCCTGGTCGGCCTGCTCCGCCCAGAGAGGCGACTACCTGGCCGGGCTGCTCCACCTACAGTAGAGAGAGACTAACTGGCCGGGCTCCTGCGGCGACGCACCCACAAAAATTTAGGAGAGACTACCTGGTCGGGCTGCTCCCACCCAGAGAGATTTTTGTGGGATTATTATTGGTGAGGCGTCTGACTGGGGGTGCGACACATTATACGAAGCATGACCTAGGACAGTAGACGACGCATGATTAAACGAAGCATGACCTACCTATACGACACATTATTCAAAACGTGACAGCGAGAGGGAGAGTGTGTACCTCGTCGGAGCACAGCCGTATTCTGTGTGCTTGCTGCACCGCGTACGAAGCACCACAGTACCAGTTACTCCCATTAATTTTAGGTCACTTCACTTGATCCTAAAGTTAAGAAAGTGGAGGATCTGATGAGAGGGGATGGAGAGGTGCTTAGTTGGCCGTTGTCAAAGATACCCAGAGAGAGACTACCTGGTCGGGCTGCTCCGCCCAGAGAGGCGACTACCTGGCCGGGCTGCTCCGCCTACAGTAGAGAGAGACTAACTGGCCGGGCTCCTGCGGCGACGCACCCACAAAAATTTAGGAGAGAGTACCTGGTCGGGCTGCTCCCACCCAGAGAGATTTTTGTGGGATTATTTTTGGTGAGGCGTCTGACTGGGGGTGCGACACATTATACGAAGCATGACCTAGGACAGTAGACGACGCATGATTAAACGAAGCATGACCTACCTATACGACACATTATACAAAACGTGACAGCGAGAGGGAGAGTGTGTACCTCGTCGGAGCACAGACGTATTCTGTGTGCTTGCTGCACCGCGTACGAAGCACCACAGTACCAGTTACTCCCATTAATTTTAGGTCACTTCACTTGATCCTAAAGTTAAGAAACTGGAGGATCTGATGAGAGGGGATGGAGAGGTGCTTAGTTGGCCGTTGTCAAAGATACCCAGAGAGAAACTACCTGGTCGGGCTGCTCCGCCCAGAGAGGCGACTACCTGGCCGGGCTGCTCTACCTACAGTAGAGAGAGACTAACTGGTCGGGCTCCTGCGGTGACGCACCCACAAAAATTTAGGAGCGACAAAATTTAGGAGAGACTACCTGCTCGGGCTGCTCCCACCCAGAGAGATTTTTGTGGGATTATTTTTGGTGAGGCGTCTGACTGGGGGTGCGACACATTATACGAAGCATGACCTAGGACAGTAGACGACGCATGATTAAACGAAGCATGACCTACCTATATGACACATTATACGAAATGTGACAGCGAAAGGGAGAGTGTGTACATCGTCGGAGCAAAGCCGTATTCTGTGTGCTTGCTGCACTGCATACGAAGCACCACAGTACCAGTAACTTCCATTAATCTTAGGTCACTTCACTTGATCCTAACGTTAAGAAAGTGGAGGATCTTGTGGGAAGGGATGGAGAGGTGCTTAGTCGGCCGTTGTTTAAAGACACCCAGAGAGAGACTACCTGGTCGGGCTGCTCCGCCCAGAGAGGCGACTACCTGGCCGGGCTGCTCCACCTACAGTAGAGAGAGACTAACTGGCCGGGCTCCTGCGGCGACGCACCCACAAAAATTTAGGAGAGACAAAATTTAGGAGAGACTACTTGGTCGGGCTGCTCCCACCCAGAGAAATTTTTGTGGGATTATTTTTGGTGAGGCGTCTGACTGGGGGTGCGACACATTATACGAAGCATGACCTAGGACAGTAGACGACGCATGATTAAACGAAGCATGACCTACCTATACGACACATTATACGAAACGTGACAGCGAGAGGGAGAGTGTGTACCTCGTCGGAGCACAGCCGTATTCTGTGTGCTTGCTGCACCGCGTACGAATCACCACAGTACCAGTTACTCCCATTAATTTTAGGTCACTTCACTTGATCCTAAAGTTAAGAAACTGGAGGATCTGATGGGAGGGGATGGAGAGGTGCTTAGTCGGCCGTTGTCAAAGATACCGAGAGAGAGACTACCGGGTCGGGCTGCTCCGCCCAGGGAGGCGACTACCTGGCCGGGCTGCTCCACCTACAGTAGAGAGAGACTAACTGGCCGGGCTCCTGCGGCGACGCACCCACAAAAATTTAGGAGAGACTACCTGGTCGGGCTGCTCCCACCCAGAGAGATTTTTGTGGGATTATTTTTGGTGAGGCGTCTGACTGGGGGTGCGACACATTATACGAAGCATGACCTAGGACAGTAGACGACGCAAGATTAAACGAAGCATGACCTACCTATACGACACATTATACGAAACGTGACAGCGAGAGGGAGAGTGTGTACCTCGTCGGAGCACAGCCGTATTCTGTGTGCTTGCTACACCGCGTACGAAGCACCACAGTACCAGTTACTCCCATTAATTTTAGGTCACTTCACTTGATCCTAAAGTTAAGAAACTGGAGGATCTGATGGGAGGGGATGGAGAGGTGCTTAGTCGGCCGTTGGTAAAGATACCCAGAGAAAGACTACCTGGTCGGGCTGCTCCGCCCAGAGAGGCGACTACCTGGCCGGGCTGCTCCACCTACAGTAGAGAGAGACTAACTGGCCGGGCTCCTGCGGCGACGCACCCACACAAATTTAGGAGAGACTACCTGGTCGGGCTGCTCCCACCCAGAGAGATTTTTGTGGGATTATTATTAGTGAGGCGTCTGACTGGGGGTGCGACACATTATACGAAGCATGACCTAGGACAGTAGACGACGCATGATTAATCGAAGCATGACCTAATTAAACGACACATTATACAAAACGTGACAGCGAGAGGGAGAGTGTGTACCTCGTCGGAGCACAGCCGTATTCTGTGTGCTTGCTGCACCGCGTACGAAGCACCACAGTACCAGTTACTCCCATTAAATTTAGGTCACTTCACTTGATCCTAAAGTTAAGAGAGTGGAGGATCTGATGAGAGGGGATGGAGAGGTTCTTAGTTGGCCGTTGTCAAAGATACCCAGACAGAGACTACCTAGTCGGGCTGCTCCGCCCAGAGAGGAGACTACCTGGCCGGGATGCTCCACCTACAGTAGAGAGAGACTAACTGGCCGGGCTCCTGCGGCGACGCACCCACAAAAATTTAGGAGAGACTATCTGGTCGGGCTGCTCCCACCCAGAGAGATTTTTGTGGGATTATTATTGGTGAGGCGTCTGACTGGGGGTGCGACACATTATACGAAGCATGACCTAGGACAGTAGACGACGCATGATTAAACGAAGCATGACCTACCTATACGACACATTATACGAAACGTGACAACGAGAGGGAGAGTGTGTACCTCGTCGGAGCACAGCCGTATTCTGTGTGCTTGCTGCGCCGCGTACGAAGCACCACAGTACCAGTTACTCCCATTAATTTTATGTCACTTCACTTGATCCTAAAGTTAAGAAAGTGGAGGATCTGATGGGAGGGGATGGAGAGGTGCTTAGTCGGCCGTTGTCAAAGATACCCAGAGAGAGACTACCTGGTCGGGCTGCTCCGCCCAGAGAGGCAACTACCTGGCCGAGCTGCTCCACCTACAGTAGAGAGAGACTAACTGGCCGGGCTCCTGTGGCGACGCACCCACAAAAATTTAGGAGAGACAAAATTTAGGAGAGACTACTTGGTCGGGCTGCTCCCACCCAGAGAAATTTTTGTGGGATTTTTTTTGTGAGGCGTCTGACTGGGGGTGCGACACATTATACGAAGCATGACTTAGGACAGTAGACGACGCATGATTAAACGAAGCATGACCTACCTATACGACACATTATACGAAACGTGACAGCGAGAGGGAGAGTGTGTACCTCGTCGGAGCACAGCCATATTCTGTGTGCTTGCTGCGCCGCGTACGAAGCACCACAGAACCAGTTACTCCCATTAATTTTAGGTCACTTCACTTGATCCTAAAGTTAAGAGAGTGGAGGATCTGATGGGAAGGGATGGAGAGGTGCTTAGTCGGCCGTTGTCAAAGATACCCAGAGAGAGACTACCTGGTCGGGCTGCTCCGCTCAGAGAGGCGACTACCTGGCCGGGCTGCTCCACCTACAGTAGAGAGAGACTAACTGGCCGGGCTCCTGCGGCGACGCACCCACAAAAATTTAGGAGAGACAAAATTTAGGAGAGACTACCTGGTCGGGCTGCTCCCACCCAGAGAGATTTTTGTGGGATTATTTTTGGTGATGCGTCTGACTGGGGGTGCGACACATTATAAGAAGCATGACCTAGGACAATAGACGACGCATGATTAAACGAAGCATGACCTACCTATACGACACATTATACGAAACGTGACAGCGAGAGGGAGAGTGTGTACCTCGTCGGAGCACAGCCGTATTCTGTGTGCTTGCTGCACCGCGTACGAAGCACCACAGTACCAGTTACTCCCATTAATTTTAGGTCACTTCACTTGATCCAAAAGTTAAGAAACTGGAGGATCTGATGGGAGGGGATGGAGAGGTGCTTAGTCGGCCGTTGGTAAAGATACCCAGAGAGAGACTACCTGGTCGGGCTGCTCCGCCCAGAGAGGCGACTACCTGGCCGGGCTGCTCCACCTACAGTAGAGAGAGAATAACTGGCCGGGCTCCTGCGGCGACGCACCCACAAAAATTTAGGAGAGACTACCTGGTCGGGCTGCTCCCACCCAGAGAGATTTTTGTGGGATTATTTTTGGTGAGGCGTCTGACTGGGGGTGCGACACATTATACGAAGCATGACCTAGGACAGTAGACGACGCATGATTAAACGAAGCATGACCTACCTATACGACACATTGTACGAAACGTGACAGTGAGAGGGAGAGTGTGTACCTCGTCGGATGCACAGCCGTATTCTGTGTGCTTGCTGAACCGCGTCCGAAGCACCACAGTACCAGTTACTCCCATTAATTTTAGGACACTTCACTTGATCCTAAAGTTAAGAAAGTGGAGGATCTGATGGGAGGGGATGGAGAGGTGCTTAGTCGGCCGTTGTCAAAGATACCCAGAAAGAGACTTCCTGGTCGGCCTGCTCCGCCCAGAGAGGCGACTACCTGGCCGGGCTGCTCCACCTACAGTAGAGAGAGACTAACTGGCCGGGCTCCTGCGGCGACGCACCCACAAAAATTTAGGAGAGACTACCTGGTCGGGCTGCTCCCACCCAGAGAGATTTTTGTGGGATTATTATTGGTGAGGCGTCTGACTGGGGGTGCGACACATTATACGAAGCATGACCTAGGACAGTAGACGACGCATGATTAAACGAAGCATGACCTACCTATACGACACATTATACAAAACGTGACAGCGAGAGGGAGAGTGTGTACCTCGTCGGAGTACAGCCGTATTCTGTGTGCTTGCTGCACCGCGTACGAAGCACCACAGTACCAGTTACTCCCATTAATTTTAGGTCACTTCACTTGATCCTAAAGTTAAGAAAGTGGAGGATCTGATGAGAGGGGATGGAGAGGTGCTTAGTTGGCCGTTGTCAAAGATACCCAGAGAGAGACTACCTGGTCGGGCTGCTCCGCCCAGAGAGGCGACTACCTGGCCGGGCTGCTCCACCTACAGTAGAGAGAGACTAACTGGCCGGGCTCCTGCGGCGACGCACCCACAAAAATTTAGGAGAGAGTACCTGGTCGGGCTGCTCCCACCCAGAGAGATTTTTGTGGGATTATTTTTGGTGAGGCGTCTGACTGGGGGTGCGACACATTATACGAAGCATGACCTAGGACAGTAGACGACGCATGATTAAACGAAGCATGACCTACCTATACGACACATTATACAAAACGTGACAGCGAGAGGGAGAGTGTGTACCTCGTCGGAGCACAGACGTATTCTGTGTGCTTGCTGTACCGCGTACGAAGCACCACAGTACCAGTTACTCCCATTAATTTTAGGTCACTTCACTTGATCCTAAAGTTAAGAAACTGGAGGATCTGATGAGAGGGGATGGAGAGGTGCTTAGTTGGCCGTTGTCAAAGATACCCAGAGAGAAACTACCTGGTCGGGCTGCTCCGCCCAGAGAGGCGACTACCTGGCCGGGCTGCTCCACCTACAGTAGAGAGAGACTAACTGGTCGGGCTCCTGCGGTGACGCACCCACAAAAATTTAGGAGCGACAAAATTTAGGAGAGACTACCTGCTCGGGCTGCTCCCACCCAGAGAGATTTTTGTGGGATTATTTTTGGTGAGGCGTCTGACTGGGGGTGCGACACATTATACGAAGCATGACCTAGGACAGTAGACGACGCATGATTAAACGAAGCATGACCTACCTATATGACACATTATACGAAATGTGACAGCGAAAGGGAGAGTGTGTACATCGTCGGAGCAAAGCCGTATTCTGTGTGCTTGCTGCACCGCATACGAAGCACCACAGTACCAGTAACTTCCATTAATTTTAGGTCACTTCACTTGATCCTAACGTTAAGAAAGTGGAGGATCTTGTGGGAAGGGATGGAGAGGTGCTTAGTCGGCCGTTGTTTAAAGACACCCAGAGAGAGACTACCTGGTCGGGCTGCTCCGCCCAGAGAGGCGACTACCTGGCCGGGCTGCTCCACCTACAGTAGAGAGAGACTAACTGGCCGGGCTCCTGCGGCGACGCACCCACAAAAATTTAAGAGAGACAAAATTTAGGAGAGACTACTTGGTCGGGCTGCTCCCACCCAGAGAAATTTTTGTGGGATTATTTTTGGTGAGGCGTCTGACTGGGGGTGCGACACATTATACGAAGCATGACCTAGGACAGTAGACGACGCATGATTAAACGAAGCATGACCTACCTATACGACACATTATACGAAACGTGACAGCGAGAGGGAGAGTGTGTACCTCGTCGGAGCACAGCCGTATTCTGTGTGCTTGCTGCACCGCGTACGAAGCACCACAGTACCAGTTACTCCCATTAATTTTAGGTCACTTCACTTGATCCTAAAGTTAAGAAACTGGAGGATCTGATGGGAGGGGATGGAGAGGTGCTTAGTCGGCCGTTGGTAAAGATACCCAGAGAAAGACTACCTGGTCGGGCTGCTCCGCCCAGAGAGGCGACTACCTGGCCGGGCTGCTCCACCAACAGTAGAGAGAGACTAAATGGCCGGGCTCCTGCGGCGACGCACCCACAAAAATTTAGGAGAGACAAAATTTAAGAGAGACTACCTGGTCGGGCTGCTCCCACCCAGAGAGATTTTTGTGGGATCATTATTGTTGAGGCGTCTGACTGGGGGTGCGCAACATTATACGAAGCATGACCTAGGACAGTAGACGACGCATGATTAAACGAAGCATGACCTACCTATACGACACATTATACGATACGTGACAGCGACAGGGAGAGTGTGTACCTCGTCAGAGCACAGCCGTATTCTGTGTACTTGCTGCGCCGTGTACGAAGCACCACAGTACCAGTTACTCCCATTAATTTTAGGTCACTTCACTTGATCCTAAACTTAAGAAAGTGGAGGATCTGATGGGAAGGGATGGAGAGGTGCTTAGTCGGCCGTTGTCAAAGATACCCAGAGAGAGACTACCTGGTAGGGCTGCTCCGCCCAGAGAGGCGACTACCTGGCCGGGCTGCTCCACCTACAGTAGAGAGAGACAAACTGGCCGGGCTCCTGCGGCGACGCATCCACAAAAATTTAGGAGTGACAAAATTTAGGAGAGACTACCTGGTCGGGCTGCTCCCATCCAGAGAGATTTTTGTGGGATTATTTTTGGTGAGGCGTCTGACTGGGGGTGTGACACATTATACGAAGCATGACCTAGGACAGTAGACGACGCATGATTAAACGAAGCATGACCTACCTACAGGACACATTATACGAAACGTGACAGCGAGAGGGAGAGTGTGTACATCGTCGGAGCACAGCCGTATTCTGTGTGCTTGCTACACCGCGTACGAAGCACCACAGTACCAGTTACTCCCATTAATTTTAGGTCACTTCACTTGATCCTAAAGTTAAGAAAGTGGAGGATCTGATGGGAGGGGATGGAGAGGTGCTTAGTCCGCTGTTGTCAAAGATTCCCAGAGAGACTACCTGGCCGGGCTGCTCCACTCAGAGAGGCGACTACCTGGCCGGGCTGCTCCACCTACAGTAGAGAGAGACAAACTGGCCGGGCTCCTGCGGCGACGCACACACAAAAATTTAGGAGAGACAAAATTTAGGAGAGACTACCTGGTCGGGCTGCTCCCACCCAGAGAGATTTTTGTCGGATTATTTTTGGTGAGGCGTCTGACTGTGGGTGCGACACATTATACGAAGCATGACCTAGGACAGTAGACGACGCATGATTAAACGAAGCATGACCTACCTATATGACACATTATACGAAAGGTGACAGCGAGAGGGAGAGTGTGTACCTCATCGGAGCACAGCCGTATTCTGTGTGCTTGCTACACCGCGTACGAAGCACCACAGTACCAGTTACTCCCATTAATTTTAGGTCACTTCACTTGATCCTAAAGTTAAGAAAGTGGAGGATCTGATGGGAGGGGATGGAGAGGTGCTTAGTCCGCTGTTGTCAAAGATTCCCAGAGAGAGACTACCTGGCCGGGCTGCTCCACTCAGAGAGGTGACTACCTGGCCGGGCTGCTCCACCTATAGTAGAGAGAGACTAAATGGCCGGGCTCCTGTGGCGACGCACCCACAAAAATTTAGGAGAGACAAAATTTAGGAGAGACTACTTGGTCGGGCTGCTCCCACCCAGAGAAATTTTTGTGGGATTATTTTTTGTGAGGCGTCTGACTGGGGGTGCGACACATTATACGAAGCATGACCTAGGACAGTAGACGATGCATGATTAAACGAAGCATGACCTACCTATACGACACATTATACGAAACGTGACAGCGAGAGGGAGAGTGTGTACCTCGTCGGAGCACAGCCGTATTCTGTGTGCTTGCTGCGCCGCGTACGAAGCACCACAGTACCAGTTACTCCCATTAATTTTAGGTCACTTCACTTGATCCTAAAGTTAAGAAAGTGGAGGATCTGATGGGAAGGGATGGAGAGGTGCTTAGTCGGCCATTGTCAAAGATACCCAGAGAGAGACTACCTGGTCGGGCTGCTCCGCCCAGAGAGGCGACTACCTGGCCGGGCTGCTCCACCTACAGTAGAGAGAGACTAACTGGCCGGGCTCCTGCGGCGACGCACCCACACAAATTTAGGAGAGACTACCTGGTCGGGCTGCTCCCACCCAGAGAGATTTTTGTGGGATTATTATTAGTGAGGCGTCTGACTGGGGGTGCGACACATTATACGAAACATGACCTAGGACAGTAGACGACGCATGATTAAATGAAGCATGACCTAATTATACGACACATTATACAAAACGTGACAGCGAGAGTGAGAGTGTGTACCTCGTCGGAGCACAGCCGTATTCTGTGTGCTTGCTGCACCGCGTACGATGCACCACAGTACCAGTTACTCCCATTAAATTTAGGTCACTTCACTTGATCCTAAAGTTAAGAAAGTGGAGGATCTGATGAGAGGGGATGGAGAGGTGCTTAGTTGGCCGTTGTCAAAGATACCCAGAGAGAGACTACCTAGTCGGGCTGCTCCGCCCAGAGAGGCGACTACCTGGGCGGGCTGCTCAACCTACAGTAGAGAGAGACTAACTGGCCGGGCTCCTGCGGCGACGCACCCACAAAAATTTAGGAGAGACTACCTGGTCGGGCTGCTCCCACCCAGAGAGATTTTTGTGGGATTATTTTTGGTGAGGCGTCTGACTGGGGGTGCGACACAGTATACGAAGCATGACCTAGGACAGTAGACGACGCATGATTAAACGAAGCATGACCTACCTATAC
>JBAKBP010037808.1:0-16890 GCA_037953745.1 Lithodes maja
ATAGCCTACGACTGATCATCTACCCTCGATAAACAATCCGCAATCACATTGTCACATCCCGCAATATGCCGGATGTCCAGGTTATACTCCTGCAACATCAATGACCACCGGGTCAGTCTCATATTGCGATTGTGAAATTGATTTAGGAATCTCAAAGGGTGATGATCAGTGTAGATAACCACGACTGGGCCATAGGCTGGAACATACACCTCGAAGTGCCTGAGTGACAGCACAATCGCCAGTAATTCCTTTTCTATTGTAGAATAGTTCTTTTGTGCAGCATTGAACTTCTTAGAAAAGAAACTTACTGGGTGTTCCACACCTTCATTGTCTGTCTGTAGCAAGACGGCACCAGCCCCTACACCACTAGCATCTGTTGCCAGCTGAAAAGGCCTGTTAAAGTCTGGGGCCCTGAGTATCGGGTGAGTACACAGCAAATGCTTCACTAAATTAAAAGCCTTTTCACACTCAGGCGCCCACAAAAACTTTTTGTCTTTAGATAACAAATCTGTGAGAGGTGCCAACACCGTAGAGTAACCTTTTATAAAGCGTCTGTAGTAGCCTATCATACCCAAGAATCTCATGATCTGCTTCTTGGTGGTTGGGTGCGGAAATTTATTGATAGCCTGTACCTTGTTCTGAGGGGGGCACACCTGTCCCCTTCCCACTACAAACCCAAGGTACTGCACAGTGGCTTTTACGAAGTCACACTTTGCCAAATTTACTACCAGACTTGCTTCACTAAGTTTCCGGAACAAGGTCTCCAGGTGCTCACAATGGTTCTCAAAGTCGTCATCATAAATGATTACATCGTCCAAGTATACGGTGCAATTTGGAATGTCCTTGACAATTTCATTCATCAGGTTCTGAAACGTTGCTGGTGCATTCTTAAGTCCGTAGGGCATAACATTACACCGGTAAGTACTCCCGTCCACCACAAAACCACATACCTCTTTAGCGCGCTCGGACAAAGGTACTTGCCAGTAACCTTTTACTAAATCAACTTTAGACAAAAACCGAGCATTACCAATTTTATCAACACTATCATCAACCCGAGGAAGAGGATATGGGTTAGTTGGAGTCAAACCGTTTAGCCTACGGAAATCAATACAGAAGCGTACCTTGCCATCTGGTTTAGGCTGCAGTGTTACGGGGGAAGTCCATTTAACGGTACCTTTCTCTATCAACCCTCTACCGAGCATATACTCCAACTCATCCCTCAGAGCGGGTAGTTTTATGGGGGGCACACGGTATGGGATTGACTTAAAGGGTAGATGGTGCCCCACGTCAACATCATGCATAGCCTGAGTAGTGAGGCCTGGATGTTCAGCGAATACAGTGGGGTATAAACCGAGCAACTGACGGATAGCTTCAAATTGCGGCTCAGGCAAATGGGCTATAGCCTCGTCAGCCCTTAGGATCGAGTTCCCCGCCCACTGATCCGCTGAAACATGGTGATCCCAGCTATCCTCCTCTGAAGCTTGACTGTCCCCCTCTCCTTCTCCACCACGGCCGCAACAAGCCAACACAGGGACAGTGAGAGGCTCAGAGGGGCGCCTCACATACTCTTTTATCAGGTTCACGTGACATAACTGATTCTTCTTCCTCCTGTCTGGAGTGGCAACAAGGTAATCTAGGTCCGAAATTTTCTCCACAATTTTATAGGGTCCAGTATACTTCGCCGACAAGGGGTTACCCACCAAAGGCAACAAAATCAACACCTCCTGTCCCACAATGAACTCCCGGAGCTTCACTTTGCGATCATACCTGTCCTTCATTAAAGCTTGTGACCCTGTTAAATTCCGACCTGCCATCTCCAGACTCTTAAGCATGCGCTCACGGCTTTCAAACACATACTTCAACAAGGAACAAGGCGGCACAGTTCCTTCCCAAATTTCCCGCAGCATATTAAGGGGGCCCCTGACTCGGTGTCCAAAAATCAGCTCGTTTGGACTAAATCCCAGGCTCTCACCAGGCACTTCCCGAGCAGCAAACAGTACATACGGCAATCCAAGATCCCAATCTCTTCCGTTATCAGCACAATAACACCTGAGCATGCTTTTAAGGGTGGCATGCCACCGCTCAAGCACCCCTTGGCTCTCAGGGTGATACGCTGACGATACCACCGCCCGTATTCCATGCTGTTGCATTGTTTGCTTAAAGAGATTGGAGGTGAAATTGGACCCCTGATCAGACTGAATCTCCTCCGGGTACCCGTACCTTGAAAAGTACCACAACAAGTTACTGACTACCGTCTTAGCCATGCCGTTTTTCATGGGGTATGCATCGGGGTATCTAGTGGCAACATCCATGATGGTTAACAAAAATTTATTACCAGCCTTTGTGGGAGGGAGGGGACCAACCATGTCAACAACAATCTTACTAAAAGGTGGCCCAATTACAGGAATAGGGTGCAACGGAGCTTTAGGAATAACTTGGTTTGGTTTCCCGACCCGTTGACAAATATCACATGAGTTTATCCAGGACTGCACATGAGACTTCATCCCCGGCCACCAAAACAACTTCCCCAAAGCCGCCACCGTTTTTCTTACCCCCAAATGTCCTGCCAGCGGTGTGTCATGCGCCAAACTCAGTAGGCTATCCCTGCACTCCCGCGGCACCATCAACTGGTCCACTACCCCGGACCCCATCTTCCAGCTACGGTTGGGGTCTTGAAAACGCCGATACAGGATGCCATCTAAATAAAAAAAATCTCCCGGCTGTGCATCACCGTCCTCGTCGAGCTCCACAGCTCCATTAGCACACGTTTGGAGCTCAGGGTCCTCCAGCTGCAACCGACGTATATCTGAGGGTGCCAAGCGATCTAACTGCTCCCGGAGCAATGCATGACCCTCCCCGATACTGAGCTGCTCCCTCTGTCTCTCTCGATGTTCATAACGTTGCTGTCGTGGAGACTCGTCATGCCCAGCCTCGTCACTCTCGATGACAGGCCCAGGGGCTACTCCAGAACTAAGTAATGGTGCTAATACTGAATCACCCAGGAGAGCCGCCGAGTCAAAACTCTTAAAACCAACTCCAGCTTTAGCCTCCTCCTGTTGATCGTTCCTCTGCTGGTCTGAAGACGGAGGACTAGGCTGTGACACTTTAGCTGCCCGAGCTCGGGTGACAGCACACGCCATGGGTTGTGCCTGGCACCGCTCGACCCACTCTCGCTCTTCCCTACTCACGTCGGCCGGCCTCTCGGCAACGACTAAGGGTAGAACCTCAGAAGCGGGCATTGCAAAGTCGTTGCCGAGAAGAAGGTCGACGCCCTCCACTGGCAGTTTCTCCACAATCCCAACATCCAATTCACGTGCCACACCATCCACCTCCAACTCCAACCGCACCAGCGGGTATGACCGAGTTGCATTAATACCCTGCACCACCACCACCCGAGCCGCATTTATAGGGTAGCCAGTCAAGTTTTTCATCAAAGTCTGGGAAGCACCTGTATCACGCAAGACCTCTACTCCATGCTTGCGCCCCGCCCACATCACGCAACCCCGTCCTCTATGGTCGCAAAAAACATCCTGAGCAGGGTTCGAGCCTCCCAGGTGCTTCTGCATTGGCTGTGCCTCAGCCTCTGACGAACTGCCCCGGGCAAACTCAGAAGGCTTCAGAGACACACCAATGTTGCAGGCCAAAGACACAGCTGCTGTAGGTGGTTTGCTAGGACAGACTCTTGCAAAGTGCCCCTTTTTATGACATTGATAACACTCTAACTCCCCTTTGGGCTTCCCTTGGTACTGGGAAGGGCCCGGCCCCTTCTTAAATGGGACGGTGCTAGTCTTGTGGTCAGTCTTGGTATCATAACTCTTGTACTTGTTTGCATAAGATATATTACTAACTCGGGGGGGTGGGGCGTCACGCCCCTTGTTACCTGCCTCACTACGCTGGGCAGACCCGCACCCACGAATTAATGATAGCCGGAGGTCAGCCATCTCAGCTGCCTCCTGTAGAGTTTTTGGATTCTTTTCTTTAATAGTTAAAGTCATTTCTGCACCTGTACACTTATAAAACTGCTCGAGCAGAAACAGCTCCGTCAACTGTTCGGCCGTCTCAGCTTTCTCAGAACGTGTCCAGTTTGTAAGTGCATCTTTTAAGTCCCGGGCATGCTCAAGAAAGGTCGCCTCCCTAGTCTTTGTAACACCCCGAAACTTCAATCGATATGTTTCTGGTTGCAACTCGTATGCCCGTAGGACAGCTCTCTTCAATTCTGGGTAGTCAATGCAAGACTCTAAAGGCAGTGCATCATAAGCCTTCAGACCCTTACCCGTAAGTCTTGAGGAGACCAGAGCTGCCCACTTCTCTTCAGGCCAATTATGCTCCCTACACTTCTTCTCAAAACGATTAAAAAATTCTGTGACTTCAGTTTCACTAAATGCCGGCACCAATTTGACTAAGTGGGACAAGGACTGTTCTCTTACTTGGCCCTCACGGCCCATCCGAATCCCTGTCGACTCTGCACGAGTCTTATCTAAATCTATTTGAGCACAATATTTCTCTGAGTCGTACCTAAGCTCAGCCTCATGCCTCCTGGTCTCATCCTCTTGCCTCCTAACCTCAATCTCATGCCTCCTAGTCTCATTCTCCTGCTTCCTAGCCTCAGTCTCATGCCTCCTAGTCTCAGCCTCAATCTCCTTCTCATGCCTCCTAGACTCATTCTCCATCTCCTGCTTCCTAGCCTCATTCTCCATTTTAGCAAGCTCGAGTTTAAATATCATCTCAGGAGACAGGCCGGAAGAGGGAGCTGCCACTACTGAAGGAGGGGGGGCAAGAACTGGGGAACCACCATACGCACCGCCCGAGGGCACTCCAATCTTCCAATGCTCAGGCCAATGCTCAGGCTTGTTTAGAAGTTTATTTGCCTGCTTGTGGAGAAAGTTTGATTTAGTTAGGTTTAATACAGTTTTGGCATGATTTCTGATGTTTCTAAAGTAATTAAAGGCTTCATGTGTTTTTGATCTTGTGTATGCATTGTAGGCTATTGCTTTTTGTTCAGTTACTCTAGCACAATTATGGTCAAACCATTTAGGTGAATTAGATCTATTACTGTACTTTTGATGAGGAATAAAAGTTTCCATTCCAATTTTTACAAAATCTTGTATGTGGCTCAAGGTGGAGTGTGCATCATTAGAAAAGAAAGAGGTCCAGGGAATATCAATAAAGCAACCTTGAAGACCCTCCCAGTCTGCCCTATCGTAATGCCATTTAGTCACCAAAACAGGTTCAGAGTGGGAAGGTGTGGTAGGTGATAGACAGGTGGCCTGTATCAGACAGTGATCAGAAGATCCAAGCGGGGACCTCACTGTAACATCATAATTTTCTGAATTGGTTGTTAAAAATAAGTCCAGTAGGTGGGAATTATGATTAGGATTATCTGGTACACGGGTGGGTTGGTTGACTAGTTGAGTGAGATTAAATGAGTCTGCAAATAGCTCACATTCAAGACCAGCATCATCAGTTTGGCTGATTCAGAGACAAAGTTGCCGCCTCTAATTAATGGTTCAAAGTTTGTGAGTCCCCCTCGAAAAGTTGTGGTCCGGTTGTTAAAGGCGTGTAATCTACTCCATTAAAGTTATGATATAATTATTCAGATATTACTATATTATAATGTATTTGCTGACAGCTTAAGGGGAGATGGGTGTATACATTTCATAATTTGAATCTTTATATAATTTTTTTTTTTTTTAAAGTTTCCACCCTAGACCTCCATCAAACTTAAAACAAAATCCATTAGATCCCCTTCTAGATTAATTGGTACATTTTTCGGTAGAAAAATGTCCCGGCCGAAGGCCGGTTCTTCCAAAATTACAGGCTCATTATCGTTCGCCAGGAAAAAAAAGGACACCTAAATAGCACAAAAGGTCTTATTATTGACAAAGAAATTGGGGCGAAACGTCTTTAAATCGACAAACTAATGGGGCAAACATCTTAAAATCTAAAAACTAATGGGGATATACGTGAGAAAAATGGGGGGACCAGAATAACGACCCATCTCCCCTTACTGGTTCAAAGTTTGGGAGTCCTCAGTAAATTGTGGCTCTGTTGTTAACGGTGTGTGAAATACTTCCTAAAAGGGAGCCCACCTCGCTTCTTTTCTCATTCTCTCCCTCTCTCTTTGGCTTGTATCCATTCGGCCCCATTCAGCCTACTGCTTTAAGACGTTTACCCCCATCCAGATGTCAATATTTTCCTGGCG
The DNA here is from genome assembly GCA_037953745.1 of Lithodes maja. Taxonomy (NCBI): domain Eukaryota; kingdom Metazoa; phylum Arthropoda; class Malacostraca; order Decapoda; family Lithodidae; genus Lithodes; species Lithodes maja. The sequence continues at coordinate 6,203 of JBAKBP010037808.1, forward strand.
AGCAGGAGCGAGCCAGCGTATATATATATTTGTTTTGACAGCAAGCTAAATTTGTACATTTTTCGATAGAAACTGTCTCGGGCGAAGCCGGATTTCTCCATTCAATGCTTTCTCGCTATCGCTCGCCAGGAAGAAATTTACACATGGATTAGGATAAACGTCTTAAAACAGTTGGCTGAATGGGGCCGAATGGATACAAGCCAGGGAAAGAGGGAAAAGGAGAGAAAAAACAAAAAAACAAAAACGGTGACCTCCCTTAAAGTTGTCATATTTAGATCGTACTATGTTATTATTATACATGATGTCCGCTTACTGACATCATGTATATTAAATATATTAGGGTTCTACTTGATTATTCAGTGAAGCCTTCAATGTGCCCCAGATTACAAGTATCCTTCTCTAGTAGTTAGTTGCTAGTGTTTGTGTGTGAGGTGTTTGTGTGTATGGTAGCTACGTGATCACGAGTCGGAGCGGGTGGTGGTGGATGGAATGTAATTCCAAATAAAGCCACTACTTTTGTAGCTCGTCGGTGGTCTAGTGGTTAAGGTGCTGGATGGAGTGCTGCACTACTGGCCTGGGTTCGAAACCTGGCTGGGTCATGTCACAAACATAATAAATGCTATATTATAATGATTGGTGCCTCTGAATGCTTGTGTGCTTGCTTTTTGTGGGCGAACTGTTAGGTGTTTTTCTCCTGTCCCCTTTTTTTCCTTTCTCGTGTCTGTTGCTGATCCTCCCTACCCTCTGTGGGAGTCAGTGCTGGCTACTGACTGTCTACACCAGTTCCCCAGCAGCCTTTTGATTTCACTTGTTGTGTTAGTCTCCTGACAGTTCTATTTCCTCAACCCGTCACCCACCACCACCACCAGTCCTACCTGTCATATTCAGCAGCGGAATTCCCTTCACAATCCAACAGTTTCCTATTTTGTGAAATTGTTAGGAGGAGGGTTTGAGTTTATTCCCTAGACTTCCACAATTCTTAAAATTACATCCCCTTGAGCCCCTTTCAATATAAAATTGTAATTTTTTCGGTAAAAAATTTCCAGGTCGAAGGCCGGTTCCTCTTAAATTACAGGCTCGCTATCGCTCGCCAGGAAAAATTAGACACCTAAGTGGCACGAAAGGAATTAAAATTGACTGAAATGGAGGGAAAGTTGTTGTTGTTGTTGTTGTTCTCCAAGCTGCCTGGCCGAACAGCCCCAAAGCCCCGAGCAAGGCCAAGACCATAACCGAGCGCCCCAACAGAACCCTCCCTGCCAACCACAATAAAGCCAGGGTGACCGAAGCCACTCCATGGCGGGGAGCTGAGGAGGGTGTGGAAACGCCCGGGAAACCAAAGACCCACCCAGGGCCCTGTGCCCCTCGGCAATTATGAAGAGAAAGTTGAGGGGCAAAGGAAAAATGTGACGCTTTGGCTTCCAATCTTGGTAGATTGGGAGGTCAATCCACGGAAGAGACGCCGTCACTTGAGATCTAGAAAATATATAAGTAAAAGGATTAGTCAGAGTAAGCTATGGGTATGGCAGAGATCGCTCAGTTCTCACTCTGATAAACCAGCCCAATACCACATGACTAGAACCCAATCCTCTCAGCACCAGCTAGGAAAGGCCCTAGAAAGCCGTCTTTGGCGGGGGGATAGCTCCCCTATTTCAACCCCTTTCGGGATTGGGCACCCGCCCGGAGGGAAAGGTCTTAAAATCGCCAACATAATGGGGCGAACGTCTTAAAATCTCAAAAGCAATGGGGCTAAAGGGGTCAAGAAACAAATCCCTCAAGTGGAAATCTCCCCTTAAGCCTTTCAGTGCCGGTGCCGTCCTTTTAGCCTTACTCTGGCTACTATTAGACGATTATATTCAGTTTAAATAGGGCCTCTAGCAATTAACAGGTTTCAAACTACCTCACTTAATCCTTTATGCTACCACAGATCCTTCTTAACCCCTTCTGTACCGGCAACGGCTTTTGTATTATATTCTAGCCATATTTACACGATTATATGCAGCTTAAGGAGGATCTATGGTAGTAAAAAGGGTTAATTAAGATACCTACAATCGTCTAAATAAAGCTAGTCAAATTCTAAAACACGTCGCCGGTACAGAAAGGGGTTAAATCATCATTATCTGAAGTTGTACAGTTGGCCAAATAAGTCGTGTCGCCTCTGTCATTATGTTTTGCTCGGTGTATGCTGTATTAATGTCTGTCAGAATGATGTTGAATATGGTGTGTCAAGATTGGAACATAGTTGTATATCTCACTCTGAACGATTATTTAAACCTTAGATAGCGCTGATACCAATTATTAATCTAACTATACTTGGTGTCGTGACATCACTTATTTGGCAACTGTACCATGCAGTATTAAATTAATGACGTTATGCAGATTGACATGGAATATTGAGTTTCTAAGATGCCTTTAGCAGATTTCACATGAATACTAATTTAAGGGGGGTGGGGGGGGGGGGGGGGCAGCCCTGTGGGATGGGCGTATTTATTTGCTCATTTATGTATTTTTATAATATTTGTTTAGTATCCTCCATAGACCTTCATCAAACATTAAACAAAACTTTCATTAGATCCCCCTTCTAGATTAATTTGTTTATTTTTCGGAAGAAACATGTCCCGGCCGAAGGCTGGTTCTTCCAAAATTACAGGCTCACTATCGTTCGCCAGGGAAAAAATCGACACCTAAATAGCACGAAAGGTCATACTATTGACAAAGAAATGGGGCGAATGGTCATGAAACCGACACACAAATGGGGCAAGCATCTTAGACACTAATTGGGCTAAACACGAGGAAGAAGGGGAGCCAGAAAAACGGCCTATCACCCCTTAAGTGCTTCATCCATTGTCTCGCCTTTATATTCTTCGTGGTCTACAGACAAAAAATACAAAATATGAGACATCAAGTAGTAGTTGCAATGTATGGAAGGCGAACATTATTATTAACCTAATATATATGCTATTGTACTGGCATCAATCCTTTGCTTTTGAGAGAGAGAGAGAGAGAGAGAGAGAGAGAGAGAGAGAGAGAGAGAGAGAGAGAGAGAGAGAGTGAGTGCAGCTGGGGGGGTGGGGGGTGGGGGGGAGGGGGGGAGAGAATGAGTGAATGAGAGAGAGGTCTGTTTATGTGTGAGAGAGAGAGAGAGAGAGAGAGAGAGAGAGCGAGAGCGAGCAAGAGCGTGAGAGAGAGAGAGAGAGGCAAAATAAAAGAGCTATACAATAAGAGTAATAAATCCAAGAGTTTATGGACCAATGTAATGCGTTGATGTACGGAAGGAACCGAGACGCCTTCATGAATGCTTCAAATTCATCCTAAAAACCCGTGGTAGATTTAACATGAAGCAGACCGTGTAAGATGTCTAGCAAGCAAGAGGATATATTTAACATGAAGCAGACCGTGTAAGATGTCTAGCAAGCAAGAGGATATATTTAACATGAAGCAGACCATGTAAGATGTCTAGCAAGCAAGAGGATATATTTAACATAAGCAGACCGTGTAAGATGTCTAGCAAGCAAGAGGATATATTTAACATGAAGCAGACCGTGTAAGATGTCTAGCAAGCAAGAGGATATATTTAACATGAAGCAGACCGTGTAAGATGTCTAGCAAGCAAGAGGATATATTTAACATGAAGCAGACCGTGTAAGATGTCTAGCAAGCAAGAGGATATATTTAACATGAAGCAGACCGTGTAAGATGTCTAGCAAGCAAGAGGATATATTTAACATGAAGCAGACCGTGTAAGATGTCTAGCAAGCAAGAGGATATATTTCAAGCTTTTACTTACGACATTTGCATTAAGCTATGTTCATATTTTGTTTTCACCAACCCACCAATTAATTTACAAATATACCTAACCATAGACTACAGTAGTTCTGGACTTGGCACGAAACTGGAACTTTGAAGTAAGGAACCCCTAATCGGAAAATGAACCCCAGTGTTCGAACCTCGAAACCGCGAAAACTTGATATTTTCGCGGTTTCGAAGTTCGAACTTGGGTGTTCGTTCTCCGATGTTGGGTCCCTTACTGCAAAGTTCCATTTTCGTGTCAAGTCCAGATCTACTTTCGTCTATGACCTAGCTAATGAAATCAATGAAAGTAATGAACACATGTAACAGAAAAGACACACATAATATTATATACCTTTGGTGATGTTGTACTCACCTCCGTCTGTAATTTGCTTTATAGAAAAATATACTATTTAAAACAGAGCTCAGTTCCGCGAACAGCCAGTGGCTTTTGACTCCCTGACAAGCACCACGTTTGAAACTATATGTTGGTGGACTTTACCAGCTGTCACTCACTGGTCATATCTGTTGGGTGAAATATGTGTTGCCTGTCTAGCTGTCTCCTCCTGTCACCTCTTGTCTGCAAGGTTATAACATCTGTATGTGTAAATAAAGACAGATATATATATATATATGTATGTACTTATTTAGAGGAGAGAGAGAGAGAGAGAGAGAGAGAGAGAGAGAGAGAGAGAGAGAGAGAGAGAGAGAGAGACGTGACAGTGGCGACAATAATTTCTAGAAACGATATCGAAGAAAGCGTAAGAGAACACAAATTTCAAAAGGTAAAAGAATGTGGAAAAGTGAAAACTGAAGGAAATCTAGTCAGTCCAAAAAATATTATATGCGAGAGTAAGCAAAGTAGACGAACCCTTCAGTAAATATCATGAACAATTACTGAAAGCTCAAGTACAAAATGAACGGACTGGAGTTCTCGAAAAGTCCTGACGCGATACTTGACTTACTGTGTGCTGGCTTGATAATCCAGAAGGGTTGATAGCTTCTGAAATCCTATTTTAACTAAGTAAAAACAACATTTTATGTAAATTAAGAAGTGTAAATAAGAGAACAATCCGCCAATCTTAATCGTATTTTTGTATTTCCCCTCTCCGACGTTAGAATTATTGTGTCATTATGATAACCATTGTTATAGTTATGTATGCATCTCTCTCTCTCTCTCTCCCCGTCAGCTCGTTTTCAAGCCGAATAAAACTGGTTGTAACTATGCACAAGTTTATACTGTCTGATAATTTTTGTTTGACTAATTAGTACATTCAGGTGCTTTTTCCTCGGGTATGTATCATTTATTCACCTATCATTATGCCCCATTCTTGGCGTTCCTATCATCAACCCTTTCAGTACTAGTGCCGTCATTTCTGCCTTTATTATGGCTACTAGTAGACGATTTTATGCAGTTGACATAGGGCCTCCAGCAATTAACAGGCTTCGAACTACCTCACTAAGCCTTTTATACTACCACAGATTCTTCATAAGCTGCACAGAATCGTCTAAGTATTACTAGAATAGAACTAAAAGAACGTCACCGGTACAGAAGGGGTTAATACGAAATCAAGGAAGTTCTAATTCAACTTATTGTTCACTCCATTATTCATATTGCAGCCTTGCTTTCATAGGCAATAATTATCTACCGTATTCCACCTCATTCCACTTTTAATGATTTTTCTATTTTCACTTTCTACTCCCTGCACTGCAATCAATATATCCAGACGTCCAATTTTCAGGGCAGATAACTTCGGCAAACAGCTGGATTGGCTCGACATCTGCCTTTGACCCCTTGATTTTGTTGTTTTGTTTTTTCCTCCTTCTCTCTCTCTCTCTCTCTCTCTCTCTCTCTCTCTCTCTTTCTCTTCTACGCTCCACAAAGTACAAATTCAGTTATCTTAAATGCTCCCAATATTATAGAGGTTTGACTGAGCTTATGATAATTATAAGCTCAGTAAAGCATCTATACCATTGGAAGCATTTAATTAACATCCTCATACAAAGTAGGTGAAATAAAATATTTAGAAAGTGTACAAAGGAACTTCACCTCACATATTGTGAGGTGAAGTTCCTTTGTACATTCTCTAAACATAGTATTTCAGCTACTTTGTATGGGGATGTTAATACGTTACCATACACTAGTCGCGGTAGCACCATAGATCTAAAGAGTGTTATCATAATTACAGGCAATTCATCATCTGTTCTAAATGTACGTAGATTTCAACCTGTTAGCCGGTTCGTTGTTGCATGTTGGCCTGGTTATGTTCTTTGAATCCCATATTTTCAGACACACTGCCTTTAAATTATGTAATGTAGTTGGATTATGGTATGTAATTTGTGTTCCTTCAATAGCATTTTATTCTCTAAATCCTATTAATTGAAACTTGTCTTCATTAAGCTCCATGTTGTTTTCCCTGGTCTACTGGAATACCACGTTTATGTCAGCCTGCAGACTCCAGACCTCAACTGTCTGCAGATATATTTGGACCTCAAGCAATTACATCCGCAAGGTAGAAACTTCCTAATAGAGGAGGCGACAGCATATACATTTTTCTTGGCTTTTGCTCAGGAGTTAATTTGTTGGAGTGCTGACGAAATATTTTATATTATGTTGATAAATGAAATATCATGGAATATCCCCAGCCAGCAATCCCTCAAAAACAAACGTAATGAAGCCATATAACACTTATCTTCTGATCTAACTACTATTTCCAATTGGGGCAGAGAAAACCTTGTTGCCTTTAATGCTTCTAAAACCCAATTTCTCCATCTTACTACTCGTCCGGAACTCCCAATACAAAACAATACAACAATACAACAATACAACAATCAATCCTTCATCTTCTCTCCATATTCTTGATGTCTCTTTTTCTTCTGCTCTCACTTGGAAGGACCATATTAACAGTCTTGCTAAGGCAGCCTCCCAGAAGCTGAGTGTGCTCAACCGCCTCAAGTTTTTTTTACCCCTGCACAGCTCTGTACAAGGGCACAGTGCGTCCTTGTATTGAGCATTATTCACATGTGTGGGGAGGATCCTCTCACACCGCACTCCTAGACAAAGTAGAAAGGAGGGCCTTTCGCATCATTAACTCATGTCCATTCGCCAACTCTCAGCCATCTCTCTCTTTGCCGCAATGTTGCATCTCTCTCGCTATTCTATTACTACTACAATAGTCAGTGTTCCTCAGAGCTCTCCCAGTGTATACCACCTCCCCTACGTAGTGTATGTAGTACCCGTCTTGCAACACAATCCCACTCCTACTCTGTGCAACTTTCCAACCCAAAAGTGAAATGTTGCTCTCAGTCTTTCTTCTATTCAATAGCTGAGCATCAGTCTTTCCCTCTTCCTATGACTTAAATTGCTTCAAACTCCGTGTGTCCAGGCATTTTGGCTCGAACGTCCCTTGATTTTGGCCCTGTCACTCTTTCAACTCTGGGGGAGGCACTCGCTACACGCAGTTCTGCCTTTTGTCTCCCTCATTCACATAGACGAAAAAAATAATACAGCTTATAGTAATACTCAAATGCACACATACGAACACACATACATATTGCAATAGAATACACGTACACAAACATCGCAGCCATGCACATGCGCACACCCCTTTTGTAATATACATGGACGTACAGGTACCTGGCTTCAGTTTGGTTTACAATTATGTTTTTGTTTTTCCTTTATCGTTTTCTTTGGTGCGTGGGGCATATATATATCTACGCCCCCTTCCCCCACTCTGTGTGTGCGTGTGTATATATATAGTATACTATATATATATATACAGTATATATATACAGTATATATACAGTATATATATATATATATATATATATATATATATATATATATACAGTATATATATATACAGTATATATATACAGTATATATATATATATATATATATATATATATATATAATATATATATACACAGTATATCCTCATTCCCTACTGTCCTTCCTATCTCAATTAATCACTCTCCCACTCCTGTCACTAATGGATCAACTAAATTACCCTAAGTGTGTTTACGCTGTCAGGTAATGCCCAATAATGTCATAATGGAGGCAATGGTTATGTCACCATTATATCTGGCATTCCTGAGTGGATGGTGACCTGACTAATAACCCACCCAGCTGCCGAATTTTGCCTGGCGAGCGATAGCGAGCCTGTATTATTTAGAGTAAGCTGGACATTTTTCTACACACAAATGTACACATGTATTTTGAAGGGGGTCTAGTTTTTTTTTTGTTACAGGTTGATGAAGGTCTAAAAACTAATTATATATAACAATACGCAGAAAACAAAAAATCGTCCATCTCCCATTAACCCTTTCAGTACCAGGGACGTAATTTTCATCATATTGTGGCAAATATTAGACGATTTTATTCAGATTATGAAGGAGAAAATTGCATCACACTATCTCGACCATCCCTTATAACTACCCCCCAGATCCTTCCAAATTTGCATAATATCGTCTAAATATAGCTAGCATATAATACACACGTCGCTGGTACTCAAAGGGTTAATGAAGACAGCATTTCCAGTAAAGAGTTAAACCTTTGAAGATTATGACGCATTTTGATAGCTTATTGTGGCTATCATTAGAAGAATTTAGACAGTTCACGAATGTTATATGAGAATTATATGGGTAACGAGTACCTCATTATATGGGTAACGAGTACCTCATTTAACCATCTGACTTATATATACCCTTCTTAATCAGAATAAAATCGTCTAATAACAGCCACAAAATGGAATATACATGTGTATCGGATTTTGAAAGGGTTTACAAAATATATTTCATCATGCAGTTATGGTTTGATTATTGTAGTTACTCTTCCTGATATTATTCTTCAATCTTGTGCTTCCATTTCACACCACCTTCTATTATCGTTGACAGTTCACGCTAATATTTCATTTAGGGTTCGAATCCTGGTAGAATCACATGCTTTCATTAATTTAATTTGGGGTGTTGTTGTTGTTGTTCCCCAAGCTGCCTGGCCGAACAGCCCCAAGTCCCCGAGGAAGGCCAAGGCCATAACCGAGCGCCCCCACAGAACCCTCCCTGCCGACCACAATAAAGCCTGGGTGTCTTAAGCCACTCCATGGCGCGGAGCTGAGGAGGGTGCGGAAACGCCCGGGAAACCAAAGCCCCACCCAGAGCCCTGTGCCGCTCAGCAATTATGAAGAGAAAGTTGAGGGGCAAAGGAAAAATGTGACGCTTTGGCTTCCAATCTTGGTAGATTGGGAGGTCAATCTACGGAAGGACGCAGTCACTTGTGATCTAGAAAATGTATAAGTAAATGGAACAGTCAGAGTAAGCTATGGGTATGGCAGAGATCGCTCAGTTCTCACTCTAATAGACCAGCCCATCACCACATGAGAAGAACCCAATCCTCTCAGCATCAGCTAGGAAAGGCCCTAAAAAGCCGCCTTTGGCGGAGGGATAACTCCCCTATTTCAACCCCTTTCGGGGTGTTATTGAGGGTAGTGCTTGGTTTTTGGGATATATATATATATATATATATATATATATATATTTTTTCGATAGAAAAATGTCTAGTCCTTAGGTTGGTTCCTCTTCAATTATCGCTCGCCAGGAAAAATATCGACACCTAAATGACACGAAAAGTCTTAATATTGACAAATAAATGGGGCGAAAGGTCTTAAAATCGTACAACTAATGTACCAAACGTCTTCCAATCTGAAAAACAATGTGGCTAAACATGAGAAAGAAGGGGGACCAGAAACCACCCATCTCCCCTTAAGCGTTATTTTTGTATTCAATTCCTTCCATCACAGTATCATATGTCACATGCCAGTCAACCCTACTTTAACCCCTTCTGTACCGGTGTCGTCCTTTCAACTTTATTCTGGCTACTATTAGACGATTTAATTCAGGTTTAAAAGGGCCTCCAACAATTAAGAGGATTCGAACAATCTCACTTAACCCCTTTTACTACCACAGATCCTTATCAAACTGTACACATTCGTTTAAATATAGCTAGAATAAAGTTAAAAAAGACGTCGCCGGTACAGATGGGGTTAACAGCTCCAACTAATCGTATATAATGCATACAAACCAATTCAACTCTTTGGCATTATTTACTGTATATATGCCCGAGTGGTCTTTCCACTATTCATCTCCTACACTGAGCAATATTTATATGTCAATCATGTATGAGAGAGAGAGAGAGAGAGAGAGAGAGAGAGCGAGAGCGAGAGAGAGAGAGAGACCGAGAGAGAGAGAGAGAGAGAACATGTGTGTGTGTGTGTGTGTGTGTGTGTGTGTGTGTGTGTGTATGTAAGTGTGTGTGTGTATGTGGTGTATGGTAAGATCAACTAATTTAATGCATTATTTTACTTGCGTAATCAATGTCTTTAGAACAAGAGAAACATATTATTTGAAAACAAAACTATATATACATATACAAAACAAATAGTCTGTCTGCCCAACCTGTGTATCCTCCTCAAATTTAGCTTAATTAACTCTAACTATATTATGTCTATACATTCTTCCATTGTTTTTGAGTGCATTGTGATATTATGGTGGTGAAGATAGAAGCTATTATATATTTCAATTATACAACCATTCATTGTCACACACACCCACACCCACACCCACACCCACACCCACACACACACACACATCCACACCCACCCACACCCACACCCACACCCACACACACACACACTGTACAGTACTTATACAGTAATAGGATATATTTATTGTGGGAAATGAGGAAAGACCACAGAGAAGGAAATAGGCTCGGAAATGAGAGAGAGAGAGAGAGAGAGAGAGAGAGAGAGAGAGAGAGAGAGAGAGAGAGAGAGAGAGAGAGAGAGAGAGAGCATACGAGATTATTATAATGGACTATAGTTAAGAACATGAACGTAACAGTTGT
>JBAKBP010037809.1:0-16889 GCA_037953745.1 Lithodes maja
CTATAACTCCATCTAGACATTATAGTGGGTGTGTAGTATATGAGAGCTAACTAAACCTCTTTAGTACCAACTCTCTCCAAGATCATATATAGACAATCTTTGGTATAGCTGCACATCTAACCAACACGTACTCTCTATAACTCCATCAAGACATTATAGTGGGTGTGTAGTATATGAGAGCTAACTAAACCTCTTTAGTACCAACTCTCTCCAAGATCATATATAGACAATCTTTGGTATAGCTGCACATCTAACCAACACGTACTCTCTATAACTCCATCAAGACATTATAGTGGGTGTGTAGTATATGAGAGCTAACTAAACCTCTTTAGTACCAACTCTCTCCAAGATCATATATAGACAATCTTTGGTATAGCTGCACATCTAACCAACACGTACTCTCTATAACTCCATCAAGACATTATAGTGGGTGTGTAGTATATGAGAGCTAACTAAACCTCTTTAGTACCAACTCTCTCCAAGATCATATATAGACAATCTTTGGTATAGCTGCACATCTAACCAACACATACTCTCTATAACTCCATCTAGACATTATAGTGGGTGTGTAGTATAGGAGAGCTAACTAAACCTCTTTAGTACCAACTCTCTCCAAGATCATATATAGACAATCTTTGGTATAGCTGCACATCTAACCAACACGTACTCTCTATAACTCCATCTAGACATTATAGTGGGTGTGTAGTATATGAGAGCTAACTAAACCTCTTTAGTACCAACTCTCTCCCAAGATCATATATAGACAATCTTTGGTATAGCTGCACATCTAACCAACACGTACTCTCTATAACTCCATCAAGACATTATAGTGGGTGTGTAGTATATGAGAGCTAACTAAACCTCTTTAGTACCAACTCTCTCCCAAGATCATATATAGACAATCTTTGGTATAGCTGCACATCTAACCAACACGTACTCTCTATAACTCCATCAAGACATTATAGTGGGTGTGTAGTATATGAGAGCTAACTAAACCTCTTTAGTACCAACTCTCTCCCAAGATCATATATAGACAATCTTTGGTATAGCTGCACATCTAACCAACACGTACTCTCTATAACTCCATCTAGACATTATAGTGGGTGTGTAGTATATGAGAGCTAACTAAACCTCTTTAGTACCAACTCTCTCCAAGATCATATATAGACAATCTTTGGTATAGCTGCACATCTAACCAACACGTACTCTCTATAACTCCATCTAGACATTTTTTTTTTTTTTTTTTTTTTTTCTATGTGATTGAGGGAGGCAAAAGGCATAACTGCCTATAGCGAGTGCCTCCCCCATAGTTGAAAGAGTGACAGGGCCAAAATCAAGGGACGTTCGAGCCAAAATGCCTGGACACACAGAGTTTGAAGCAATTTAAGTCATAGGAAGAGGGAAAGACTGATTCTGGGAGAGAGTTCCAGAGCTCAGATGTTGAGTAGAAGAAAGTTTGAGAGTAACGTTTCACTCTTGGGTTGGAGAGTTGCACAGAGTAGGGGTGGGATTGAGTTGCAAGACGGGTACCACGTGCCCTACGTAAAGGAGGTGGTATGCACTGGGATAGCTCTGAGGAACACTGATTATTATAGTAGCGATAGAATAGCGAGAGAGATGCAACATTGCGGCGGAGAGAGAGAGATTGCAGAGAGTTGGTGAGTGGACTGGAGTTAATGATACGAAAGGCCTTCCTTTCAACTTTGTCTAGGAGAGCGGTGTGAGAGGAACCTCCCCACACATGTGAACAATACTCAATACAAGGGTGCACTATGCCCCTGTACAGAGCAAGAAGCTGTGCAGGGGAAAAGAACCCCCTAAGGCGGTTGAGCACACCCAGCTTCTGGGAGGCTGCCTTAGCAAGACTGGTAATATGGTCCTTCCAAATGAGAGCAGAAGAAAAAGAGACACCAAGAATATTGAGAGAAGATGAAGGGTTGATTTTTGTATTGTTGAAGAATAAGGGATAGTCCGCTGGGAGATCCTGACGGGTAGATAGATGGAGAAATTGGGTTTTGGAAGCATTAAAGTTAACAAGGTTTTCTCTGCCCCAATTGGAAATAGTATTTAGATCAGAATTTAAGAGTTCTATGGCTTCATTACGTTTGTCGTTGAGGGATTGCTGGCTGGGGCGTTCTGAAAAACTAATGGAGTAGTGTAAGGTTGAGTCGTCTGCGTATGAATGGATGGGAATTAAGGTACAGTTAAGGAGATCATTTATAAAAATTAGAAAGAGAATAGGAGATAGGACAGAGCCCTGAGGAACACCGGAGTTTATAGGGTGAGGAAGTGAACAATGGCCGTCCACAACCGCAGCTATGGAACGGCCGGAAAGGAAATTAGAGACAAAGGCACAGATGGAGGGATAGAAACCGAAGGAGGGTAGTTTAGAAATTAAAGATTTATGCCATATTTATTTATAGTGGGTGTGTAGTATATGAGAGCTAACTAAACCTCTCTAGTACCAACTCTCTCCAAGATCATATATAGACAATCTTTGGTATAGCTGCACATCTAACCAACACGTACTCTCTATAACTCCATCTAGACATTATAGTGGGTGTGTAGTATATGAGAGCTAACTAAACCTCTCTAGTACCAACTCTCTCCAAGATCATATATAGACAATCTTTGGTATACCTGCACATCTAACCAACACGTACTCTCTATAACTCCATCTAGACATTATAGTGGGTGTGTAGTATATGAGAGCTAACTAAACCTCTTTAGTACCAACTCTCTCCAAGATCATATATAGACAATCTTTGGTATAGCTGCACATCTAACCAACACGTACTCTCTGTAACTCCATCTAGACATTATAGTGGGTGTGTAGTATATGAGAGCTAACTAAACCTCTTTAGTACCAACTCTCTCCCAAGATCATATATAGACAATCTTTGGTATAGCTGCACATCTAACCAACACGTACTCTCTATAACTCCATCTAGACATTATAGTGGGTGTGTAGTATATGAGAGCTAACTAAACCTCTTTAGTACCAACTCTCTCCCAAGATCATATACAGACAATCTTTGGTATAGCTGCACATCTAACCAACACGTACTCTCTATAACTCCATCTAGACATTATAGTGGGTGTGTAGTATATGAGAGCTAACTAAACCTCTTTAGTACCAACTCTCTCCAAGATCATATATAGACAATCTTTGGTATAGCTGCACATCTAACCAACACGTACTCTCTATAACTCCATCTAGACATTATAGTGGGTGTGTAGTATATTATGAGAGCTAACTAAACCTCTTTAGTACCAACTATCTCCAAGATCATATATAGACAATCTTTGGTATAGCTGCACATCTAACCAACACGTACTCTCTATAACTCATTTCAGACATATAGCGAGTGTATATTTCATGACCGTTAACTTCGGTTATATGGACAGGTGGCCAATTTCCTTAAGGGGGAGGTATTTGCTTTTTCTGGACGCCCTTCTCCCTCTCCCTTCTCCCTTCTCCTCCCTGAGTGGAGGAGAACTACAGGAACACCATGTTACTACCCTGAGTGGAGGAGAACTACGGGAACACCATGTTACTACCCTGAGTGGAGGAGAACTACAGGAACACCATGTTACTACCCTGAGTGGAGGAGAACTACGGGAACACCACGTTACTACCCTGAGTGGAGGAGAACTACAGGAACACCATGTTACTACCCTGAGTGGAGGAGCACAACAGGAACACCACATTACTACCCTGAGTGGAGGAGAACTACGGGAACACCATGTTACTACCCTGAGTGGAGGAGAACTACAGGAACACCATGTTACTACCCTGAGTGGAGGAGAACTACGGGAACACAACGTTACTACCCTGAGTGGAGGAGAACTACAGGAACACCATGTTACTACCCTGAGTGGAGGAGAACAACAGGAACACCACATTACTACCCTGAGTGGAGGAGAAATACAGGAACACCATGTTACTACCCTGAGTGGAGGAGAACTACGGGAACACCACGTTACTACCCTGAGTGGAGGAGAAATACAGGAACACCATGTTACTACCCTGAGTGGAGGAGAACTACGGGAACACCACGTTACTACCCTGAGTGAAGGAGAACTACGGGAAGACCACGTTACTACCCTGACTGGAGGAGAACTACGGGAACACCATGTTACTACCCTGAGTGGAGGAGAACTACAGGAACACCACGTTACTACCCTGAGTGGAGGAGAACTACAGGAACACCACGTTACTACCCTGAGTGGAGGAGAACTACGGGAACACCATGTTACTACCCTGAGTGGAGGAGAACTACAGGAACACCACGTTACTACCCTGAGTGGAGGAGAACTACGGGACGACCACGTTACTACCCTGAGTGGAGGAGAACTACAGGAACACCATGTTACTACCATGAGTGGAGGAGAACTACGGGAACACCACGTTACTAACCTGAGTGGTGGAGAACAACAGGAACACCACGTTACTACCTTGAGTGAAGGAGAACTACAGGAACACCACGTTACTACCCTGAGTGGAGGAGAACTACTGGAACACCACGTTACTAACCTGAGTGGTGGAGAACAACAGGAACACCACGTTACTACCTTGAGTGAAGGAGAACTACGGGAAGACCACGTTACTACCCTGAGTGGAGGAGAACTACGGGAACACCACGTTACTACCCTGAGTGGAGGAGAACTACGGGAACACCACGTTACTACCCTGAGTGAAGGAGAACTACGGGAACACCACGTTACTAACCTGAGTGAAGGAGAACTACGGGAACACCACGTAACTAACCTGAGTGGTGGAGAACAACAGGAACACCACGTTACTACCTTGAGTGGAGGAGAACTACGGGAAGACCACGTTACTACCCTGAGTGGAGGAGAACTACAGGAACACCATGTTACTACCCTAAGTGGAGGAGAACTACAGGAACACCACGTTACTACCTTGAGTGGAGGAGAACTACAGGAACACCATGTTACTACCCTGAGTGGAGGAGAACAACAGGAACACCACGTTACTACCCTGAGTGGAGGAGAACTACAGGAACACCACGTTACTACCCTGAGTGGAGGAGAACTATGGGAACACCATGTTACTACCCTGAGTGGAGGAGAACTACAGGAACACCATGTTATTACCCTGAGTGGAGGAGAACTACAGGAACACCACGTTTCTACCCTGAGTGGAGGAGAACTACAGGAACACCATGTTACTACCCTGAGTGGAGGAGAACTACAGGAACACCACGTTACTACCCTGAGTGGAGGAGAACTACAGGAACACCACGTTACTACCCTGAGTGGAGGAGAACTACAGGAACACCACGTTACTACCCTGAGTGGAGGAGAACTACAGGAACACCATGTTACTACCCTGAGTGGAGGAGAACTACAGGAACACCATGTTACTACCCTGAGTGGAGGAGAACTACGGGAACACCACGTTATTCATGGCTGAAGCAAGTCCATCGATCATGTAGAGAGCTCCTGGAGATGGATAGAGTCACGGCAAAGAACATCACTCAGGGAGATCCCAGTGAGTGGAGTCGGACGGTGAGTTAATTTGCGTGTTGTCCTTGTGTAAGCCCCGTTTGAATCAATGAATTCACATATTGATTATTATACACGGAAAGTTTTCGTGTTAATCTCAAATAAATTTTATTTTTTGCTGTTAGTGAAGAATTTATAGATTTCATATTATGAACTTAAACTATCGACGGTATCTTACTACTATTATGTTGTTCTTGATTTTAACCCTTCTGTACCGGCGACGTCTTCTTTGTTTTATTCTAGCTGTATTTAGAGGATGTGGTGCAGTTTAAAAAAGAACTGTGGTAGCAAAAAGGGTTCAGTGAGATAGATCGAAGCCTGATATTTGCTGGAGGCCCTTTCTAAGCTGAATAAAATGGACCAATAGTAGCGAGAATTATGTTAAACGGACATCGCCGGTACAGAAGGGGTTAAATAATATAAACTATACCCTGGGTTTTTTTCAACTGACGGTAAATTGCAAAGTTCCCATCAACATTTCTCAGTTATTTTGAAGATTTTGTAGTGAGATATGGTGCTAATTATATATACTTGGTCTCACTATGAAGCAGAGACATAGTTGTTTTGTAGTGAGATATGGTGCTAATTATATATACTTGGTCTTACTATGAAGCAGAGACATAGTTGTTTTGTAGTGAGATATGGTGCTAATTATATATACTTGGTCTCACTATGAAGCAGAGACATAGTTGTTTTGTAGTGAGATATGGTGCTAAATTGCTAATTATATATACTTGGTCTTACTATGAAGCAGAGACATAGTTGTTTTGTAGTGAGATATGGTGCTAATTATATATACTTGGTCCTACAGTGAAGCAGAGACATAGTGGTTTTGTAGTGAGATATGGTGCTAATTATATATACCCGGTACTTGGTGTTACTATGAAGCAGAGACATAGTTGTTTTGTAGTGAGATATGGTGCTAATTATATATACTTGATCTTACTATGAAGCAGAGACATAGTTGTTTTGTAGTGAGATATGGTGCTAATTATATATACTTGGTCTTGCTATGAAGCAGAGACATAGTTGTTTTGTAGTGAGATATGGTGCTTATTATATATACTTGGTCTTACAGTGAAGCAGAGACATAGTTGTTTTGTAGTGAGATATGGTGCTAATTGTATATACTTGGTCTTACAGTGAAGCAGAGACATAGTTGTTTTGTAGTGAGATATGGTGCTAATTATATATACTTGGTCTTACTATGAAGCAGAGACATAGTTGTTTTGTAGTGAGATATGGTGCTAATTATATATACTTGGTCTTACTATGAAGCAGAGACATAGTTGTTTTGTAGTGAGATATGGTGCTAATTATATATACTTGGTCTTACAGTGAAGCAGAGACATAGTTGTTTTGTAGTGAGATATGGTGCTAATTATATATACTTGGTCTTACAGTGAAGCAGAGACATAGTTGTTTTGTATTGAGATATGGTGCTAATTATATATACTTGGTCTTACTATGAAGCAGAGACATAGTTGTTTTGTAGTGAGATATGGTGCTAATTATATATACTTGGCCCTACAGTGAAGCAGAGACATAGTTGTTTTGTAGTGAGATATGGTGTTAATTATATATACTTGGTCTTACAGTGAAGCAGAGACATAGTTGTTTTGTAGTGAGATATGGTGCTAATTATATATACTTGGTCTTACTATGATGCAGAGACATAGTTGTTTTGTAGTGAGATATGGTGCTAATTATATATACTTGGTCTTACAGTGAAGCAGAGACATAGTTGTTTTGTAGTGAGATATGGTGCTAATTATATATACTTGGTCTTACTATGAAGCAGAGACATAGTTGTTTTGTAGTGAGATATGGTGCTAATTATATATACTTGGTCTTACTATGAAGCAGAGACATAGTTGTTTTGTAGTGAGATATGGTGCTAATTATATATACTTGGTCTTACAGTGAAGCAGAGACATAGTTGTTTTGTAGTGAGATATGGTGCTAATTATATATACTTGGTCTTACTATGAAGCAGAGACATAGTTGTTTTGTAGTGAGATATGGTGCTAATTATATATACTTGGTCTTACAGTGAAGCAGAGACATAGTTGTTTTGTAGTGAGATATGGTGCTAATTATATATACTTGGTCTTACATTGAAGCAGAGACATAGTTGTTTTGTAGTGAGATATGGTGCTAATTATATATACTTGGTCTTTCTATGAAGCAGAGACATAGTTGTTTTGTAGTGAGATATGGTGCTAATTATATATACTTGGTCTTACTATGAAGCAGAGACATAGTTGTTTTGTAGTGAGATATGGTGCTAATTATATATACTTGGTCTTACTATGAAGCAGAGACATAGTTGTTTTGTAGTAAGATATGGTGCTAATTATATATACTTGGTGTTACAGTGAAGCAGAGACATAGTTGTTTTGTAGTGAGATATGGTGCTAATTATATATACTTGGTCTTACTATGAAGCAGAGACATAGTTGTTTTGTAGTGAGATATGGTGCTAATTATATATACTTGGTCTTACAGTGAAGCAGAGACATAGTTGTTTTGTAGTGAGATATGGTGCTAATTATATATACTTGGTCTTACAGTGAAGCAGAGACATAGTTGTTTTGTAGTGAGATATGGTGCTAATTATATATACTTGGTCTTACTATGATGCAGAGACATAGTTGTTTTGTAGTGAGATATGGTGCTAATTATATATACTTGGTCTTACTATGATGCAGAGACATAGTTGTTTTGTAGTGAGATATGGTGCTAATTATATATACTTGGTCTTACAGTGAAGCAGAGACATAGTTGTTTTGTAGTGAGATATGGTGCTAATTATATATACTTGGTCTTACTATGAAGCAGAGACATAGTTGTTTTGTAGTGAGATATGGTGCTAATTATATATACTTGGTCTTACTATGAAGCAGAGACATAGTTGTTTTGTAGTGAGATATGGTGCTAATTATATATACTTGGTCCTACAGTGAAGCAGAGACATAGTGGTTTTGTAGTGAGATATGGTGCTAATTATATATACCCGGTACTTGGTGTTACTATGAAGCAGAGACATAGTTGTTTTGTAGTGAGATATGGTGCTAATTATATATACTTGGTCCTACAGTGAAGCAGAGACATAGTTGTTTTGTAGTGAGATATGGTGCTAATTATATATACTTGGTGTTACTATGAAGCAGAGACATAGTTGTTTTGTAGTGAGATATGGTGCTAATTATATATACTTGGTCTTACTATGATGCAGAGACATAGTTGTTTTGTAGTGAGATATGGTGTTAATTATATGTACTTGGTCTTACTATGAAGCAGAGACATAGTTGTTTTGTAGTGAGATATGGTGCTAATTATATATACTTGGTCTTACTATGAAGCAGAGACATAGTTGTTTTGTAGTGAGATATGGTGCTAATTATATATACTTGGTCCTACAGTGAAGCAGAGACATAGTTGTTTTGTGGTGAGATATGGTGTTAATTATATATACTTGGTCTTACAGTGAAGCAGAGACATAGTTGTATTGTAGTGAGATATGGTGCTAATTATATATACTTGGTCTTACTATGAAGCAGAGACATAGTTGTTTTGTAGTGAGATATGGTGCTAATTATATATATTTGGTCTTACTATGAAGCAGAGACATAGTTGTTTTGTAGTGAGATATGGTGCTAATTATATATACTTGGTCTTACAGTGAAGCAGAGACATAGTTGTTTTGTATTGAGATATGGTGCTAATTATATATACTTGGTCTTACAGTGAAGCAGAGACATAGTTGTTTTGTAGTGAGATATGGTGCTAATTATATATACTTGGTCTTACTATGAAGCAGAGACATAGTTGTTTTAAGAACATAAGAACATAAGAAAATGGGAGTCTGCAGAAAGCCGATTGGCCCAAGCAAGGCAGATCCCTGTCCCACACAACCCCAATTACAAAGCCCAATTATAGGCTCAACACTCTAATACCCTGAGGATCATCTTACCAAAACGGTTAGAGATTAACGCAGGATTACGGGGGTCTGCAGAGCGCTGATTGGCCCAACCCTGCTGATCCCCCTTCACACCCAACCCTTCTCGTCCATATGCTTATCCAATTTTATCTTAAAGCTCCCTATCGTTTTTAATCCCACTATAGCACCTGGTAGTCCATTCCACCCATCTACAACTCTGTTACCAAACCAATATTTGCCTATATCTTTTCTGAAACGAAATTTATCTAATTTGAAACCATTGGTACGAGTTCTTTCGCTATCACTGAGCTTTAGTACATTTGTCATGTCCCCTTTGTTAATCCCACTAACCCACTTGAACACCTCTATCATATCCCCTCTAACTCTGCGTCTCTCTAACGAATGTAAGCCTAATTTCTTCAACCTTTCTTTATACGGAAGATTTCTAATATTATGGATCATTTTTGTCATTCTACGTTGTACTCTCTCCAATGAATCTATGTCCATTCTGTAATAAGGACACCAAAATTGAACAGCATAATCCATATGGGGTCTCACTAATGACAAGTAAAGTTTTAAGATAACATCAGCAGTTCTGTTACTCACACTCCTAGAGATGAACCCGAGAATCCTGTTTGCCTTGTTTCGAACGCTTATACACTGTTGTCTAGGCTTCAAATCATTGCTAACAAACACACCTAGATCTTTCTCACAATTCGAGTTTTCTAATTCCACATTAGCTAGTTTATATTTAACATTTGTATGCATCTTCCCTATCTTTAATACCTTGCATTTGTCAATGTTAAACTTCATCTGCCAATTTACTGACCATTCGTGTAAGGTATCTAGATCCCTTTGGAGGCACTCTATATCTCTATCTGAATCAATTGTTCTCCCCATTTTGGTATCGTCTGCAAATTTACTTATCCTACTAGTTATACCTAAATCTAGGTCATTTATGTATATAACAAACAACAGAGGACCTAATACAGATCCCTGGGGGACACCACTTTTGACTGCTCCCCATTCTGACTTCGTACCATTTATGCTGACTCTCTGCTTCCTACCAATTAGCCATGACCTAATCCATCCCAACAACGCCCCACCTATTCCATGCGCCTCAACCTTTCTCATCAATCTCTCATGGGGGACTCTGTCGAAAGCTTTACTGAAATCTAAATATATTATATCATATGACTTGTCATTATCTACTGCTTCATATACCTCTGAGAAAAAACTAAGCAAATTAGTAAGGCAAGAACGTCCCTGAGTGAATCCATGCTGAGAAGAATTTATTAAATTAAATGTATCTAAGTGGTTTCTAATTTTACTAGCAATAATTGACTCTAGTAGCTTTCCTATGATTGATGTAAGACTAATGGGACGGTAATTGGATGCTATTGATTTGTCACCTTTTTTGAAGATCGGAACTACGTTTGCAAGCTTCCAAGCTTCTGGAACTATACCTGTCTCCAATGACTTGTTAAATAAAAATGTTAATGGGTAACTTAACTCATCCCTACATTCTTTTAATACTCTAGCATATACCTCATCAGGACCAGGCGATTTATGAGGTTTCAGTCTGTCAATTTCCTTAAGCACATCATTTCTACTTATAGTAACCGTACTTAACCTATTTTCTATACTATCGCTATATACCTTACGGACTTCTGGAAACTGTGCCAAATTTTCATTAGTGAAAACGGAAAGAAATTGACTATTTAATGTACTGCACATTTCTAAATCATTTTCTGTCATTTCTCCTATCGAAGTTTTAAGGGGACCAATTACATCTCTAACCTTGGATTTATATAGTTGGTAAAAAGCTTTAGGATTATTTTTTGAGTCATTGGCAACCTTGATTTCATAATTTCTTTTTTCTTTCCTAATATCCTTTTTTACCTGTCTTGATAGATTCTGATAGTAAGCAAGTAGGTGAATTTCGCCTTTCCTAATCTTTCTATATATTCCTCTCTTTTGTCCTAGAAGATCTAATAGTCTATTATTCATCCATTTGGGTTGGTTCTGTGTTGATCTAAATTTTCTTTTGGGGATGTATTTATTTTGTGCATTGAATACTGACTTGATAAAATTATCGTATGTATCTACCAAGGTTGACGTCTCTTCCTGACTTAAGATGACAGGTGCCTGAGAAGGGGTACACTCATTTGGACACCTGGATCGACTTAATTTTTTGACCATAGGGTCGGCTAATAGGGCTCTTCTTAACCCACCATAATTGGCTTTTCTAAAGTCAGGTATTAATGTTGTATTCTCTCTGGTATTACCTTTCCATTGTATATTAAAATACACAGAATTGTGGTCACTATTTCCTAGGTGGTCCCCTATCTCTACATTATTTACCATATGTTCATTGTTACTGAAAACTAAATCGAGAATATTATTACCTCTAGTCGGCGTATCTATGAATTGAAATAAAAAACTATCTTGTACTACCTCTATAAACTCCTCAGAATCAGAGTCTCCTATTTGATGCTGCCAATCTATATTCGGAAAATTAAAATCCCCCATAATGCACACATTGCTAAACCTTGATGCCATTTTAATTTCCTCCCATAATGACGTTCCGTCATTTCTACTCCTATTTGGCGGTCTATACATAACTCCAATAACTATGGTCTCACTACCTTCGTTAACCTCTACCCAAACACTTTCATTATCGTAATTTAGTCTAATACCTGATTTAATACAGCTTTTTAATGTACTCCTGACAAACACTGCTATACCGCCACCCCTCTTACTTGTTCGGTCATATTTAAACAAACTATATCCTGGTATATCAAATTCTGCTAAAAAATGCCTGGTTTCTGTATTAATCCACGTTTCAGTTAGCGCTATTATGTCTATATTTTCTTTGCTAACAAGGGCTCTAAGTTCGTTCATTTTGTTACATAGACTCCTACAGTTTGTGTAATATACTCT
The DNA here is from genome assembly GCA_037953745.1 of Lithodes maja. Lineage (NCBI taxonomy): Eukaryota > Metazoa > Arthropoda > Malacostraca > Decapoda > Lithodidae > Lithodes > Lithodes maja. The sequence continues at coordinate 12,419 of JBAKBP010037809.1, forward strand.
CAATTTACTTCTTTTCTTTATACCTAATTTACCTTTATTTCTAACGACATTTCCATCTTCCGTTGCACCATCACTACTATCATTTGCATTATAGTCATCATTTTTAGCATGAGACTGAATATCCTTATCGCTTTCGCCTGACGCTAAAATTGTTCCATTAAACCTCTCATTTACACTCTCAATATTTCTATTCAAAACCCCACAACCACCCTATCTAAAGAACTAGCTAATGTAGAAACCCCTAACCGTGAAAGATGAACCCCATCCCTTGCGTACATCCCATCTCTCCCATAGAAACTATCCCAGTTATCAATGAATGGTATTGCTTTTTCTTTGCAATATTTCTCCAAACGGCAATTGACACCAATCGCCCTGGATGTCCATTCCTTGGGAACTCCTCTTCTGGGTAGGATACAATGTACTACAGGGATCCCTCCCTTCATCCTAACTTTATCTAACACATCCCGATACTGCTGCAGCAGTTCCTCACTTCTACCCTTACCAACATCGTTACTCCCGGTACTGAGACAGATAATGGGGTTATCTCCACTATCTTCCAAGATGTGGTCCATCTTCTCTAAAACCCTCCCAACTCCATGGCCAGGCAGACACACAACCTTCCTAAGTTTAGTGCGGGTAGCCCTAACTAAATGTCTTACCATGGAGTCGCCCACAATCGACACAGACTTACCTTCTCGGGACACAGACTTACCTTTCCCTCGGGAGGATCCAGCAGCTGCAGTTGGAGAACCCCCGGTGGTGGCAGAAGCTCCCTTGGTGGTGGTGGTGGTGGGGGTAGTGGTGGTGGTAGGTAGCACAGCGTCAGAGGTTGGAGCTGAGTCGGCGGCAGGCACTTCGGTTATCCCTCCCTTATCCTGACTATCTTTTCCCTCACATTCGTCTCGCAAAGGAGAGAATGTATTTGTCACACTCATACCTATTCTACTATCCTGCTTCTTGAGTGTGACTTTCCCACCCGTATTTTTAACAACCTGCCATGAATACAATTTTTCATCAACTTCCTCCCTTTTCCCCTTACTTGACTTTATTTCCTCTTGGCTAAGCTTGAAAGCTAGATTTTCGTCTTTAATCAAATCCACTTCCCTCTGAATTTTAACATTAACCTCCCTTAGAGCCAAGACCTCTTCCTTCACCACAACCATCTCCTCTCTTACCTGGAGAATAAGATGATGCAGATCAGTTAGAGACTCGCACTCCATACCTGCCATGATCCCAATAAGCTTAGCGAGGAGCAAGAAACTAAGTACAGAAAAACAAAAACAAGTAAACTAACAGCTAAAAACTGAGCTATAACACTTTTATATAACACGAGTGCACTGCCCCCAAACACAGGTAGGTGTAATGGTCACTAAAGGTCACTGGTAAGTGGTCCGGGCAGGAGCTCAGATTAACACAACCTTCTCCCGTCACTGACTGAACTAGACTGTTTTGTAGTGAGATATGGTGCTAATTATATATACTTGGTCTTACTATGAAGCAGAGACATAGTTGTTTTGTAGTGAGATATGGTGCTAATTATATATACCTGGTCTTACTATGAAGCAGAGACATAGTTGTTTTGTAGTGAGATATGGTGCTAATTATATATACTTGGTCTTACAGTGAAGCAGAGACATAGTTGTTTTGTAGTGAGATATGGTGCTAATTATATATACTTGGTCTTACAGTGAAGCAGAGACATAGTTGTTTTGTAGTGAGATATGGTGCTAATTATATATACTTGGTCTTACTATGAAGCAGAGACATAGTTGTTTTGTAGTGAGATATGGTGCTAATTATATATACTTGGTCCTACAGTGAAGCAGAGACATAGTTGTTTTGTCGTGAGATATGGTGTTAATTATATATACTTGGTCTTACAGTGAAGCAGAGACATAGTTGTTTTGTAGTGAGATATGGTGCTAATTATATATACTTGGTCTTACTATGAAGCAGAGACATAGTTGTTTTGTAGTGAGATATGGTGCTAATTATATATACTTGGTCTTACTATGATGCAGAGACATAGTTGTTTTGTAGTGAGATATGGTGCTAATTATATATACTTGGTCTTACTATGATGCAGAGACATAGTTGTTTTGTAGTGAGATATGGTGCTAATTATATACACTTGGTCTTACAGTGAAGCAGAGACATAGTTGTTTTGTAGTGAGATATGGTGCTAATTATATATACTTGGTCTTACTATGAAGCAGAGACATAGTTGTTTTGTAGTGAGATATGGTGCTAATTATATATACTAGGTCCTACAGTGAAGCAGAGACATAGTTGTTTTGTAGTGAGATATGGTGCTAATTATATATACTTGGTGTTACAATGAAGCAGAGACATAGTTGTTTTGTAGTGAGATATGATGCTAATTATATATACTTGGTCTTACTATGATGCAGAGACATAGTTGTTTTGTAGTGAGATATGGTGTTAATTATATATACTTGGTCTTACTATGAAGCAGAGACATAGTTGTTTTGTAGTGAGATATGGTGCTAATTATATATACTTGGTCTTACTATGAAGCAGAGACATAGTTGTTTTGTAGTGAGATATGGTGCTAATTATATATACTTGGTCCTATAGTGAAGCAGAGACATAGTTGTTTTGTAGTGAGATATGGTGCTAATTATATATACTTGGTCTTACTATGAAGCAGAGACATAGTTGTTTTGTAGTGAGATATGGTGCTAATTATATATACTTGGTCTTGCAGTGAAGCAGAGACATAGTTGTTTTGTAGTGAGATATGGTGCTAATTATATATACTTGGTGTTACAGTGAAGCAGAGACATAGTTGTTTTGTAGTGAGATATGGTGCTAATTATATATACTTGGTCTTACTATGAAGCAGAGACATAGTTGTTTTGTAGTGAGATATGGTGCTAATTATATATACTTGGTCTTACAGTGAAGCAGAGACATAGTTGTTTTGTAGTGAGATATGGTGCTAATTATATATACTTGGTCTTACAGTGAAGCAGAGACATAGTTGTTTTGTAGTGAGATATTGTGCTAATTATATATACTTGGTCTTACTATGATGCAGAGACATAGTTGTTTTGTAGTGAGATATGGTGCTAATTATATATACTTGGTCTTACTATGATGCAGAGACATAGTTGTTTTGTAGTGAGATATGGTGCTAATTATATATACTTGGTCTTACTATGAAGCAGAGACATAGTTGTTTTGTAGTGAGATATGGTGCTAATTATATATACTTGGTCTTACTATGAAGCAGAGACATAGTTGTTTTGTAGTGAGATATGGTGCTAATTATATATACTTGGTCTTACTATGAAGCAGAGACATAGTTGTTTTGTAGCGAGATATGGTGCTAATTATATATACTTGGTCCTAGAGTTAAGCAGAGACATAGTTGTTTTGTAGTGAGATATGGTGTTAATTATATATACTTGGTCTTACTATGAAGCAGAGACATAGTTGTTTTGTAGTGAGATATGGTGCTAATTATATATACTTGGTCTTACAGTGAAGCAGAGACATAGTTGTTTTGTAGTGAGATATGGTGCTAATTATATATACTTGGTCTTACTATGAAGCAGAGACATAGTTGTTTTGTAGTGAGATATGGTGCTAATTATATATACTTGGTCCTACATTGAAGCAGAGACATAGTTGTTTTGTAGTGAGATATGGTGCTAATTATATATACTTGGTCTTACTATGAAGCAGAGACATAGTTGTTTTGTAGTGAGATATGGTGCTAATTATATATACTTGGTCCTACAGTGAAGCAGAGACATAGTTGTTTTGTAGTGAGATATGGTGTTAATTATATATACTTGGTCTTACAGTGAAGCAGAGACATAGTTGTATTGTAGTGAGATATGGTGCTAATTATATATACTTGGTCTTACTATGAAGCAGAGACATAGTTGTTTTGTAGTGAGATATGGTGCTAATTATATATACTTGGTCTTACTATGAAGCAGAGACATAGTTGTTTTGTAGTGAGATATGGTGCTAATTATATATACTTGGTCTTACAGTGAAGCAGAGACATAGTTGTTTTGTAGTGAGATATGGTGCTAATTATATATACTTGGTCTTACAGTGAAGCAGAGACATAGTTGTTTTGTAGTGAGATATGGTGCTAATTATATATACTTGGTCTTACTATGAAGCAGAGACATAGTTGTTTTGTAGTGAGATATGGTGCTAATTATATATACTTGGTCTTACTATGAAGCAGAGACATAGTTGTTTTGTAGTGAGATATGGTGCTAATTATATATACCTGGTCTTACTATGAAGCAGAGACATAGTTGTTTTGTAGTGAGATATGGTGCTAATTATATATACTTGGTCTTACAGTGAAGCAGAGACATAGTTGTTTTGTAGTGAGATATGGTGCTAATTATATATACTTGGTCTTACTATGAAGCAGAGACATAGTTGTTTTGTAGTGAGATATGGTGCTAATTATATATAC
>JBAKBP010037810.1:0-16889 GCA_037953745.1 Lithodes maja
AGGACATAGGGAGGAGCGAGGACGAGAAGAGGACGAAACTGGAGAAGAAGAGGAAAGAGAACGAGGGAGGGAGGGCAGAAAAGGGTCGAGGGTGACAAGACTAGAGGGAGAAGAGGAAGACGCAGAAATAACTACAGGAGAGGAGATGAAATCCTGGGTAGTGGAGGGCGGAGAAAGACGTGACGAAGACTGAAGGGTAGGAGAAGGATTCGGAACGGTAATGGACGAGAGGGACGAGCGACGACCGAGGGATAGTTCAGCGGGCCGGTCGAGAGCACCCAAAACCATCCCCGACTCACCGTGCTCCCGCGGTGAACCGGACTGACAGCCAGACAACAGACCCCCAAGTGGCAGGCTGGATGCCACAAGGGGCTCACTCACCGGAACCACTAAAGCAGAAGCCATAAACAGGGAAGAACAGGGAAAAAAGCATAAGTCGTCACCATAGCAAGAGAAAAGGGGGTAAAGCATGGAAGAAGATACTGCGGTTACCAGGTGCCCCTGGCAACGAAAGGGAGAAAGACCTCCGCAGGGCCACGAAACCCAGAATGCGGCCAATTGAGATGGGACAGGTCTCGGCTTTGAGCTAGGGACCTTGTACAACCCGGGCATTTGTCCTGCAGCTTTGTCCCACGGAGAACGGGGCCGGCGTAGTCACCCGACACACTCACTGGGAAGAGAGAAGAGAGTCAGAAACCCCAAAGCAACCCTATAGTGCCTATCCTCCAGCAACGAGCCTTGCGAGCCCTGGCCGGCAGCACCTGTCGCCAGGTGGACTCTGCCAACTCAGCAGTGATCAGAGACACCAAGGCGAAGCCCTAAGGAAACTAGAACCTCCGAAGCAGTTAAAGAGAAAGGAAGGAAGCAAACAGGGAAGTCAACCGGAAGGGAAGGGAGGGACGGGACCACAAAAGTTCAAGGGTGGGAGACCGGCCTCGGATGGCAGCCCCAGGAGAAAGCGGAAGAGGGAAAAACGAAAACTAGAAAGGAGGAGAAAGAAAAGGACATGACAAAATTAGTTGGAGGTGATAGGGAGAGCGGCCAAGAACCTTGGCCGCCCCACCTACAAGCCCGGAAGCCCCCAAACGGCGGCAATGAGTCATGTGGCAAGGGGGCAGGCTGGGGATAGTCCAAGATGCTCTCGATGTTGGCGGACTTAGGGCGCGCCATGCCTTGGCCCACCACATGGCCGAGATAAGTGACCGTGACCCGGCCAAAACAGGATTTCGCAAGGTTGATGGTGAGGCCAGCCCGGGAGAGACGAGAGAGCAGCATCTCCAGCCGTACCAGATGCTCAGGCCATGTTTCTGCAATTACAACAATGTCATCCAAGTAGCAGTCTACGCCAACTAAACCAAGAATAGTATGGGACATGATTCGTTGGAAAGTGGCGGGAGCATTGATCATTCCGAATGGCATTACTTTATATTGATAGAGACCAAAAGGGGTGGTGAATGCTGAAGTGATTTGAGCCCTGTCTGACATACCTATCTGATAATAACCCTTCTGAAGGTCAATAGTAGAAACAAATTTAGCCCTACCCACCTTATCAACTAAATGATCAATACGAGGCAGAGGGAAAGCATCAGGTACAGTGACCTTATTGAGCTTACGGTAATCTGTGCAAAGTCTACTGCTACCATCAGATTTAGGGACTAACAGACTGGGTGAAGCCCAAGGAGAGCAACTCTCTTCTATCAGGTCATTCTCAAACATAAAGTCAATTTCTTTCTTCATGATCAACTGCTTCTGGGGGTTTAGCCTATATGGTTGTTGCTTAATAGGTTTAACCATATCAGATGTTAGAATGACATGCTGTTGTGAGTTATAAAACCCTGGGACATCTGAAGTAATTGAGGGATACTTTAGGAGTAACAATTTAAGATCTGCCTTCTGAGATGATGTAGTGCCAGGGAGGTAATCATCTAAATGGCGCAAGACCGGACTGTTTTTAGGATTTCCTATAGGTGATGGAATGTCAGTACCCTCAATTATATCAGGTCTACCAGGATGTACATTTTCAGAATTGGTTACAAGACAGGGTTTAACCTGTTGTGAATCATCCTCTAAAGACCTTTCATAATATGGTTTGATTTGATTGATGTGAACTAGTAGTTGAGCTCTCCATCTATCTGGAGTTTGAATAACATAGTTGAGTGGTGTCAATTTCTGAGAGACTATATAAGGACCAGAGTACTTACTTTTCAAGGCCTGACCTGGAATGGGTATAAACAACAGAACCCCGTCACCTGTAGAGAATGCACGAAGTTTAGTTTTAGAATCATAAATGTACTTAATTTTTGACGGACTACGTTCAAGATTTTCCAAAGCTAGAGCACGCACAGAAGATAGTTTCAGCTTCAAAGAATTGATGTACTCAGAAACTGTGCGTAGAGGGTGATCAGAAACAGTCTTAAACCAAACTTCTTTAAGTACTTTAAGAGGGCCCCTAATTTGGCGACCATACAAGAGCTCGAAGGGTGAGTGGCCTAGTGATTCTTGTGGGCATTCTCTTATGGCAAACAGGAGAAAGTCTGTTTTCATCCCAGTCCTTCTCAGTTTCAATGCAATATTTTTTAATAAGCGACTTAAAGCTCTGGTGAAATCTTTCAAGGCAACCCTGGGACTGTGGATGGTAGGCTGTGGCAAAATGGTGGTGAATATTCAACTCTTTCATGACTTCTGACATCATCTTACTTGTAAAATTTGTACCTTGATCAGTTTGAATGTCTTTAGGAATACCCACCCTACTAAAGAGGTGCAGTAAGTGTTTTACCACTTGTCCAGCCTTTATGTCCTTCAGAGGGTAAGCCTCAGGGTACCTAGTAGAAGTGTCCATGACAGTAAGGAGATACTGATTACCTTTCTTAGTCCTGGGAAGAGGTCCAACACAATCTATAACAATGCGCTCAAACGGCTGAGTAGTGACAGGAATTGGCTTAAGAGGAGCAGGGGGAATGACTTCATTAGGCTTACCTGCGATTTGGCATGTATGACAGGTCTTAACATACTGGGCAACGTCATTCTGGACTCCTGGCCAGTAAAAATGAGCAAGTACCTTTTTATATGTATTATTTTGTCCCAAATGTCCCGCTAAACCGTCATGAGCCAATTCCATAACAGAACTGCGAATAGAAGTGGGAATGACTACTTGATGGACAGTGGACCAGGTATCGGCATCAGCCTTATCTGGAGGATGGAAACTTCTCATAAGCACACTTTCATGATAGTAAAAACATGGGTTTTTTCCTGCAGTGGGTGTGTCTGCGACATGTCTGATTTTAGCTAGTGTAGGATCTATCTCTTGAGCCTGAATCAGATTATCCTTGCTCAGATTCTGATATAATAAGTTATCACAAGGTGATGGCAAGGCTAGGTTTGGGCAAGGAGCAGTAACAGTTTGTGAGCGGGTAACTGCACATACGGGGAAGATATGAGGAGGTTTTTGATAGAGTGGCTCAGTGAGACTCTTCTCCATGGGTTTGTTTGACAGGACCAATTCTGAAATCAGACCGTTCCCTGCCAAATCATTCCCCAGAAGAAAAGTCACACCAGCAACAGGGATCTTATCACGAATGGCTACTTTTACCTCTCCTTTGAGTAATCCACTGTCTAGCACCACTTTAGCAATAGGTGCTCCTTTGCCTGCATCTAGAGATAGTTTAATTTTTTCCCCAGTGAATGTGTTTTCTACTGATGGTAAAGCTTTCTTGCACAATATACTCTGAGCTGACCCTGTATCCCTAAGAATGGTAACTGGATATTGGGGAAAACCCTTACCTGTAGAGACGGTACCTGATACCTTGAATGCAGAGAATACATCTTTAGGAGAATTAGTAGCAACACATGTGATAAGTCTCTCACTAGATGTACCTGGGTTTTTTTGTGCAGGATTAGTCTTAGATGTTGTGAGAGTAAGTTTATATGCAGATGAGGTCTTACACTTAGGGTGTTGACAATTCAAGATATCATGACCTGACTGCTTACAATAGGTACAGAAATCAGTAGTGCTATTCATTTTCCTATTGAACTTAGGAGATCTCTGTTGTCCACCAGCCACATTCACAGGGTTATAGTTAGAGGATGATTTTACATTAAGGGTCCTGGATACATCTTTGCAATGGAGATTCCTGTGGATAAGTGCATACGCATCCGCCAGCTGTGCTGCTTTGATCAAGTCTGTCTCTCCCTTGTCTTCTAGGTAAACTAACAAACTAAATGGTAACTTCCTCTTCCATTCTTCCAAAACAACACAATTAACTAGCTTAGCATATGTAGTGATATCAGAGGTGTCTAGCCACTTCTTACACAGGCGGAACTTCTCCCTAGCAAACTCCAAGAAGGTGTGTTTTTCAGGTTTAGCATAGTTACGAAACTTTTTACGATAACTATCAGGGGTGACTGCATAGGCATCAAGTATGGCCTTCTTAACAAACTCGTAATCAAAGGTTTCCAGATTCGAAAAAACAGTGGAAGCCCTACCCACCAACTTAGGTTGTAGTAACCAAGGCCATTCCTGCTTCTCCCACTGAAGATGCTGGGCCGTCTTCTCGAAGGTGACGAAAAAAGCATCAGGATCGTCCTCGTGAAAAGTTGGTAGTAGTGGGATGTTCTTAGCCAAGTTAAGAGTCGTCGGCTTCTGGTGAGAGATACTTTGTTGATGAAGTTTGGCTTGTTCAAGTTCCAGTTTGGCTCGTTCAAGTTCCCGGTCCTTCTCAAGCTTGACTCGTTCATGTTCCCGGTCCTTCTCTCTTTCTTCAAGTTTGGCTCGTTCAAGTTCCTGGTCCTTCTCTCTTTCTTCAAGTTTGGCTCGTTCAAGTTCCTGGTCCTTCTCAAGTTTGGCTCGTTCAAGTTCCCGGTCCCTCTCTTGCTTCAAGTTTGGCTCGTTCAAGATCCAGTTTGGCTCCTTCAAGTTCCTGGGTCTTCTCAAGTTTTATTTGTTCAAATTCATATTCATATTGAAGTTTGAGTTTTTCTAAGGCAAGTCTCTCTTCAAGATAGTGTGCTGGAGGTGGTGGAATAACTTTATCCGCTTGGCTATCATCAGAGGGAGACAACGGTGTCGGCGTAGAAGTCATGGGTGTGAATTCATCTATAGCTTCTGAAGGTAAATGTTGTCTCCTAACCAAGTCTTCGACAAGGTTTTTTATTTGTTCTTTGGTGTGGGAACTTAAAAAAAGGAATGTCAAAGGTGATGGCCATAAACTTCCACTGGTCTTTCGAAATCACTCAATCCCTGAGAAGACTAATGGAAGGCTCATTACAAAAGTGTTAAGTTAAAAGGTTCCGTCATGTCTAAGCGCAACTACAGAATACTCTGAAGAGAAAATTACCCTATAATCTGTTCCAAGGTTTGGATAGTCCCGAGATAACAGGCGGGGAATGACTCTCGTTCCGCTGGGAATCAAGAGACGAGTTGACATGCATAGGTGAGATTATAGATATCTAGGAGAATTATGATCTGCCTAGTATAGAAGTGTACATCATGATACAGGTAGAGGGACATTTAAATATCAATCTAGTTTTTATTTTAATGTGAACTCCCTATTAAACTACGTTAATTGAGGGCAGAAAGAAACCCAAGACAAAGCTACCGTTACTTTATCAAAGGAGACCTGTTCAGCAGTGATACACGGACACACGATTCTATAGAGAGGATAAGAAGTATGAGAGACTATGGCTCATCAATACTACTAAGATTAGGAATGATAGTAATCGTGTATGGTCTAACCTATAGTTGTATTGTTCTATGGTTGACATATGATTAAGTCAGTCCTACTCTGAAATAAATTATTTAAGGGTGACTCAGGGGATGACCAGTGATGATTTGTAATCTATCACGAGATACTCTAGGATATACTTGGTAACGTCTGCCAAAGGTGATACAAGTATGAAGGAGTATGAGGAATGAGATGAGCGCCTGAACACATCCTAGTATTATGTATCAATGTTCCCTGTAATTGTGAGAGAGAGCTACTTTTGTAATCTTACCTTGTTGTACAAACCAAATTATAGATAGGAATGAATGTTTAAACATCATAAGCAAGAAAACAAGAGATCTAATAGTCAAGATTCCTTTACGACGTGGTATAAAATATCAATTAAATTACAAATATATGATCAGTAAGGTAACGGAAGTCAGCAATGGAAGTCAAGTAAAATGGCAAAAAAACAAACTCCCGGACAGGCCCCCATTTGTTACAACCCGAAAGTTATGAGGAGTTTTAATTAGGCCTGGTAAGCACTACGGGTATGGTAACTCCCAAATTGTCACACTAGACTGAATAGATTAGAAGTGAATTCAGTGAGGAGAGTAATAGTCTGTTTAACAGACTTATGCCAAGACTCAGTAGTCTATTTTAGAGATGGTAGTTATAGTTTATATAGCAGTTTATTTATGAAAGTTATTATATCATAAGCCACTTTGATCTTATAAACTTGACCACACCACTAACCCCTTTGTACCAAACTAAAGCACATAATATGATGGTTAAGAAAAATCAAGATAATTTTAATATATATATATATATATATATAATTAATTATAAAAGAAAGGAGTCTATATTATTTAAAGAATTGCAAGTAACTAGATTAAGAAGGAAAATAATATATTTATATGAATATTAATATTTAAATTATAATAATTTATCTCTATGAACAAACAAACAAAAATAAAGGAAAAGAGAAAAGAACCTTATATACTAAGTTAAACTAATGACACACGTAATAATAGGAATCAGGCTATGACAGACAAGACACTACTCCCTGGTTATCAGCACAGCTAGCGGTATTTAGTAGCACACAATACAGGATAACACCTCCACACAAATCTCCAGGAGCCGATATATCCAAGACGCTGGTTGAGTATATACTGATTTCATATGAATTCAAGATGAATTACAACACCCTCCGTCACAGCCTGAATCCCATATACACGTAAAGAAAGGTAACTAGAAAACAAAAGATTGGCAAGTACAGCGCCATCTATTATTAAGAACATTAAATAAAATACAAAATGAATCAACTGACGCCCTCAACTGAGACGTCATAGTCGACCCTGGCTGGCACAACAAAACAACTGAGTGCCGAGTCGAAAGGGGTCGAGCACAGCAGAAACTCTCGAAGCCTCACAGTGGCGAGGGATGTGACAATATATATACCGTGTAAATATATATACCGGTATATAAACTTGTTTTTGTTTTATTTTTATTTTTTTAGGGGGAAGTGGAGTCAAACCTTACTAATAATACAAATATTTACAGAACAATAATCATGGTGTTAAAGTAATCCTGCTCTACCATCTCGATAACCTTATGCAACCAAGTTACCAACAACAACATCAGCTACCACCACCGCCTTACCCCTACTATTACTGCCACCTATGTTTACCACACTCTACCACTACCACTGCTATGACTACCACTTACAAACTACCATTACTACCCCCTACCTTTACCACACACTACCACTGCTATGACTACCACCTACAAACTACCACTACACCTACTATTAACTACCACTGCTATGACTACCACCTACAAACTACCACTACACCTACTATTAACTACCACTGCGATGACTACCACCTACAAACTACCACTACTATCACTATCACTGCTATGACTACCACCTACAATCTACCACTACCACTACCACTTTCTACTACTACCACACAGTGTTGAGGAGACAGGGTACCATTAGTGGGACCTGAGCCGAGTTTATCTCACTGTCGGGTCCTCTTACTGACCTGTTTGTCGACTGTGTGTGGCTGTGGTTGGCTGTGTGTGTGGTTGTGTGTGTGTGTGGGGGGGGGCGGTTTGGCTGTGGCTGTGTAGTTGTTATGTGTGGCTGTGTGTGTGTGTGTAGTTGTGGCTGTGGCTACCTGTATAGTATATGGCTGTTAATTTGTTTTTCTTTATGAATGAAGGAGATAAAAGGCAAAGCTGCATGTAACAAGTGTCTCCCCCAAAGTTTAGAGTGACATACAAAATGAAGGTACTTTTAGAGTCAAAATATCTGGCTACACGGAGCCTAAAGCAGTTTGAACTATTAACCCTTTTTACTACCACAGATCCTTCTTTTTGTTATTTCTGTCCTTTTCTCTCTTTCTCTGGCTTGTATCCATTCGGCCCCATTCAGCCAACTATTTTAAGACGTTTATCCCCATCTAGGTGTCGATTTCTTCCTGGTGAGCGATAGCGAGCCAGCATTATATGAAGAAATTCGGCTTCGCCGGAGAAATTTTTCTATCGAAAAATGTACAAATTTAGCCTGCTGTCAAACAAAAATAAAAAATATGCTGGCTCGCTACCGCTCACCAGTAAAAAATTGACACCTGGATGGGGATGAACGTCTTAAAACAGTAGGCTGAATGGGGCCAAATGGATACAAGCCAGAGAAAGCTAGAAAAGGACAAAACAAAAACAGGTCACCCCCCCTTAATCTGCACAACATCCTCTGAACATAGCTAGCATATAACTAAACAGATGTCGTTAGTACAGAAGGGGTTAAGGGGGTACTACTTGGGTTTTGGGGCTATATATTTATATATTTGATTATTTTTGAGTTTCTTCGCTAGACCTCCATCAATATTAGAAGAAAAAAAACCTAGACCCCCTTTCAAGATAAATTTATACATTTTTCGGTAGAAAAGTATCTCGGCCGAATGCCGTTTCCTTCTAAAATTCGAGGCTCGCTATTGCTCGCCAGGAAAAATCGACACCTAAAGGGCACGAAAGGTCTTAATATTGAATAAATAATGAGGCGAAATGTCTCATAATCGCCAAACTAACGGAACGAACGTCTAAATACCTCAAAACTAATATGCTAAACATGAGGGAGAAGGGGGTCCATAAAAAGCGAGTACTACCCCCTTAAGTGTACTGTACTCTGAGCGGAGTTTTATTTGTGTCCCCCTTCCATCCCGATCTCGTTTTCCTTCTCGAGCCCGTTCGTTCTCATGTGTTCTCTTTCTCAGTCTTGGTTTTGTCTTTGTTGTTGTGTTCTTCATCTTGTCCATAGTCCAGTAATCGTGAACCCTAACAACCCCTGTAACTCGAGAAGGGCTAGAGCAAATGGGCTGGCAATTTGTCCACACCTATTCTCTAGCCGACCCTTCCCAAATGGTAGACATGTTGCCGCAATTACTCAGTCGTTTGCGAGTCTACAGAGGTTAATGCTCAGGAGTTTTGGCTTACTTATTCGGAATAGGGTATAGTCGCTTAGTGTTGCCAGATTGTGGTTGCGGATTAAAGTTGCCAATAAAATAACGGGTAGATATCCTTCCCAAGCTGAATAAAACCGCCTAATAGTTGCCGAGGTATAATGAAAAGGATGTCACCGGTACTGAATGAGTTAAGGGGGGATTTCCACTTGAGGGATTTTTTTCTTGGCCCCTTTCTCCCTCATGTTTAGCCCCATCGCTTTTGATATTATAAAACGTTTGCCCCATTAGTTTAGTGATTTTAAGAACTTTCACCCCATACTAAGACCTTTCGTGCAATTCAGGTGTCGATTTTATCCTGGCGAGCGATAGCGAGCCTGTAATTTAAGAGGAACCGGCCTTTGGCCGGGACATTTTTCTACCGAAAAATGTACAAATTTATCTTGAAAGGGACTGAAGGGGGTGTAATTTTAAGCTTGATGGAGGTCTAGGGAACAAACTAAATACCTCCCCTTAATGAAGCTCTCTATGGGCACTTGACGCCACTGGTACAGGGCAGTATCGGTTAATAATATTAAAAATATTGATAGATGTTTCTCTCTTTCCAGTGAATCCGATGGAGGACTACTAGTTTCATGAGGTACCGGTAAGTACAATGTTTTCTGTGTTTCAGTATTATTATTATGTAAGCAAACTTTCGTAAGATATGCTATATTTTTATATCAAATGTAACGGGGTATATGTTTGATAGGGTCAGTTTAGTGCATATTAATGTAGAAGAAGGACATGTAATTTGGTTATACGATTATTTAGTGAATCACTGATGTTATAACATTTGCCAAGTCTCGTGTGTGTGTGTACTTACTCTAGTTGTATTGCGGGAGTGAGCATGCTCGTTATTTCCCGCCTCCTATATGTCACATGTGTAGGTGTTATATGTATTGTTGGAATGGCTGTGGATGTGTGTGTAGTCTGTATTTTTAGCCAATTGGCGACATCGGAAACGAAGGCTTAGGGTGGATCTGTATGGTACCATTCTCACTATAGACGGTACCGTCTCGCCCGAAGGCTTAGGTAGCCATCAGATTAGGTGAACCATATGATACCCATCTCGCCTTGTACCATTTTTGCCAACCCCAGATGGGACGTCACAACGTCGTCCACTTATTCCAGGTACCTATTTACAGCTAGGTGAACTGAGGCTAACACATGAAAGGAGACCAGCCCAATTTGTCTCCGCCCGGCCGGGGATTGAACCCCCGACCCCTCGTGTGTGAGACGAGAGCTCTACCTACTAGGCTATGGGCTGTGTGTGTGTGTGTGTGTGTGTGTGTGTGTGTGTGTGTGTGTGTGTGTGTGTGTGTGTGTGTGTGTGTTCATTAATCCCTTTTTGTTCTATATTTCAACTACACCAAAGACGCATGGTAGTCAAAGAGGTAAAGTATATCTCCACTAACCCTTTGACTATCTCAGATCCTTCTTAAGTACCGGTAGTAGGTTAAGTACGGTTACTATAAGTAGAAATGCTGTGCTTAAGGAAATTGACAGACTGAAACCTCAGAAATCTCCTGGTCCTGATGAGGTATATGCTAGAGTATTAAAAGAATGTAGAGATGAGTTAAGTTACCCATTAACATTTTTTTTTAACAAGTCATTAGAAACTGGTATAGTTCCAGAAGCTTGGAAGCTTGCAAATGTAGTTCCGATCTTCAAAAAGGTGATAAATCAATAGCATCCAATTACCGTCCCATTAGTCTCACTTCAATCATAGGAAAGCTACTAGAGTCAATTATTGGTAGGAAAATGAGAAACCACTTAAAAACATTTAACTTAATCAATTCACTCAGGGACGTTCTTGCCTTACTAATTTGCTTAGCTTTTTCTCAGAGGTATATGAAGCAGTAGATAATGACCAGTCATATGATATTATATATTTATATTTCAGTAAATCTTTCGACATAGTCCCTCATGAGAGATTGATGAGAAAGGTTGAGGCGCATGGAATAGGTAGGGCGTTGTTAGGATGGATTAGGTCATGGCTAATTGGTAGGAAGCTGAGAGTCAGCATAAATGGTACCAAGTCAGAATGGGGAGCAGTCAAAAGTGGTGTCCCCCAGGGATCTGTATTAGGTCCTCTGTTGTTTGTTATATACCGGTACATAAATGACTTTGATTTAGGTATAACTAGTAGGATAAGTAAATTTGCAGACGATACCAAAATGGGGAGAACAATTGATTCAGATAGAGATATAGAGTGCCTCCAAAGGGATCTAGATACCGTACCTTACACGAATGGTCAGTAAATTGGCAGATGAAGTTTAACATTGACAAATGCAAGGTAATAAAGATAGGGAAGATACATACAAATGTTAAATATAAACTAGATAATATGGAATTAGAAAACTCAGACTGTGAGAAAGATCTAGGTGTGTTTGTTAGCAATGATTTGAAGCCTAGAAAACAATGTATAAGCGTTCGTAATAAGGCAAATAGGATTCTCGGGTTCATATCTAGGAGTGTGAGTAACAGAACTGCTGATGTTATCTTAAAACTTTACTTGTCATTAGTGAGACCCCATATGGATTATGCTGTTCAATTTTGGTGTCCTTATTACAGAATGGACATAGATTCATTGGAGAGAGTACAACGTAGAATGACAAAAATGATCCATAATATTAGAAATCTTCCGTATGAAGAAAGGTTGAAGAAATTATGCTTACATTCGTTAGAGAGACGCAGAGTTAGAGGGGATATGATGAGGTATTCAAGTGGTATTAATAAAGGAGACATGACAAATGTACTAAAGCTCAGTGATAGCGAAAACAACGAAAACAACTCTTACAAATGGTTTCAAATTAGATAAATTTCGTTTCAAGAAAGATATAGGCAAATATTGGTTTGTAACAGAGTTGTAGATAGGTGGAATAGGCTACCAAGCGCTATAGTGGGATCAAGAACGATAGGGAGCTTTAAGATAAAATTAGATAGGCATATGGACGAGATGGGTTGGGTGTGAGGGGAATCCGTCAGGTGTGGGCCAATCGGCGCTCTGCAGACCCCCGTTTCTCTGACCTCTGACCGTTTCGGTGAAGTCAGTCTTAATGGTGTTGGTAAGCTGGGCTTATAATTAGGCCTTATAATTAGGGTTGGGTGTGACAGGGATCTGCCTTGTGTAGGCCAATCGGCTTTCTGCAGACTCCTATTTTCTTATGTTCTTATGTTCTTAAATCGTTTAATAATAAAAATAAAAAGTCCCGATATCCAGTGCATTGTAGGTAGGCCAGAAATTGTAACTCTTAATCTCTATAGCTCAAAAATGGTTGGAGTAATTGAACTAATATGTTTACCATTTGGGAAGAGTTAGCCAGGGAATAGGTGTGGAAGTTTGCAACCCATTTGCTGTAGCCCTTGTTTTGAGTTAGAGGTTTGGGGTTATGATTATTAGCCTACATATACTGACTGGACTATAGTACAGAATGTATTAAGATAGGTTGATGGTGACATGTGGCGCGGAGACTTACTTTTGGAAATTAGTATTAATGTTGGACACTGCCGTTCTTTTCATTTTATTCTGGCTACTATTAGACGATTTTATTAAGCTTACAAGGGGCCTCCAGCAATTAACACACTTCGAACTATCTCACTTAACCCCTTTCACTACAGCAGATCCTTCCTAAACTGCACAACATTGTCAACATATAGCTAAAATACAATGATAAAAGACGTCGCCGGTACAGAAGGGGTTAATCTTAGACCACCCCATTACTGTTGATGGCATTCCTTATAGTTTCGCCTTATCATAGCCAATTAAGGGGAGACTGACCGTTTGTTTGGTCTATTAATTAATGTATTCATATATTTTTTTAGTTTCCTCCCTAGACCTCCATCAAGCTTAGAAAAACACCCCCTAGACCCCCCTTCAAGATAAATTTGTACATTTTTCAGTAGAAAAATGTCCCGGCCGAAGGCCGGCTCCTCTTAAATTGCAGGTTCGCTATCGCTCACCAGGAAATAATCGACGCCTAAATGGCACGAAGGGTCTTAAAATTGACAACGAAATGGGGCGAAAGGTGTTAAAATCGCCAAACTAATGGGCCGAACGTCTTATAGTCTCAAAACTAGTGGGGCTAAACATTAGGGAGAAGGGGGTCCAGAAAAACGGTCTTCCTCCCCTTAATATGACACGCTGTACCCTGGTCCGAATAGGTAGTCCAGAAATCTTATAGCACCATCCATCGTGACTCATAAAGGGGCCGGAGCAAATGGGCTGTACATTTCTACACCTATTCCCTGGCTGACTCTTCCTAAATGGTAGACATATTAGCTGGATTACTCCAGTCATTTGTGAGTTATAGAGGTGAATGTGATCAAGAGTTTTGGCCTACTTACTGTATTTGGAACAGGGTATAGTGGTTGTAGCGGCCGAACACTGTCCTAATGTTCCACTTGAGGGAGCCCAGACGGTATTGTGCAGCATAATTTACTGGTTCGGCTCAATGGTTTAAGGAAGGGGTTTAGTTTTCTCTCTAAACCTCTATTAAACTTTAAAAAACACCCACAAGACCTCCCTTCGATATAATTTTTTACATTTTTCGGTAGAAATATGTCCCGGCCGAAGGCTGATTCCTCTTCAAATACAGGCTCGCTATCGCTCGTCAGGAAAAAAATCGATACCTAAATGACACGAAAGGTCTTAATATTGGCAAAGGAATGGAGCAAAAGGTCTGAAAATCGCAAAATTAATGAGGCGAATGTCTTGAAATCTCATAACTAATAGGGCTAAGCATGAGGGAGGAGGAGGACTCGAAAAACCAACTGCCTCCCCTTAAAGAGGGTTCAAGAAGATCTGAAACTGTCGCGACTTTATTATAAGAATTATTTTCAATATGTAGGTTTAGCTTTTCCTGCTTTGTATTCACGGCACTGCGAACTTATATTAACCCTTTCAAGCTCCAATACGCGTTTCTGTTCTGTTTTTTTTTTTTTTGGCTACTAGTATATGATTTTATTCAGATTAGTAACGGTATATGGAAGTTAAAGGGTTGATTGAGATAGTATTTACCCTTTTAATACCCACAGATCCTTCCTAAGCTGCACAACATCGTCTAATGATAGCCAAAATAAACTGCTATAACCGCATCAGAGCTTCGAAGGGTTAACCCATTCAGTACCGGTGACGTCCTTTTCATTATATTCTGGCAACTATTAGACGTTTTCATTCAGCTGAGGAAGGACGTATGCACATTAAGGGGAGGTATTTAGTTTGTTCCCTAGACCTCCATCAAGCTTAAAATTACACCCCCTTGAGTCCCTTTCAAGATAAATTTGTACATTTTTCGGGAGAAAAATGTCCCGGCCGAAGGCCGCTTCCTCTTAAATTACAGGCTCGCTATCGCTCGCCAGGATAAAATCGACACCTGAATTGCACGAGAGGTCTTAATATGGGGTGAAAGTTCTTAAAATCGCTAAACTAATGGGTCAAACGTTTTATAATATCAAAAGCAATGGGGCTAAACATGAGGGAGAAAGGGGTCAAGAAAAAAAAACCCTCAAGTGGAGATCTCCCCTTAAAAGGCTTTAGATTATTTCAATGTATCCCTTTAACTTACACATATCCTTCCGAAGCTTCATGAAATCGCCTAAATGTAGCTGAAATCCAACGAAAAATCCGTCACCGGTACAGAAAAGATTAATGTTCCAATTCCAACAACTCGAGTAAGTTGCGTATCATAATGACTGTTTAGGAATGCGATAAAACTATGCTAATTACCGCCGACCATGATGGGGGCTTGTGTTGGAATACGGGCCCATTGACTTGAAGGGGAGGTTTTTAGTTAGCTCCCTAGACCTCCATCAAGCTTAAAATGACACCCTCTAGGCCCCCTTTCAAGATAAATGTGTACATTTTTCGGTAGAAAAATGTCCCGGCCAAAGGCCGCTTCCTCTTAAATTACAGGCTCGCTATCGCTCGCCAGGAAAAAATCGACACCTAAATTGCATGAAAGGTCTTAAAATTGACAGAGATGGGGCGAAGTTATTAATTATGGGGCGAACGTCTTAAAATATCAAAAGCAATGAGGGAGAAAGGGGTCCAGAAAAAAATCCCCCAAGTGGAAATCTCCCCTTAACCCTTTTCTGTATTGGTCTGTGTGGCTGACTTATTCCCAATAAAGAGTATTTTTGGGTCATGGATAGCAACATCACATTGTTAAGGGGAGGTGGGTCGTTTTTCTGGTCACCTTTCTCCCTCGTGTTAAGCCCCATTTGTTTTGAGATTATAAGACGTTCGGCCCGTTAGTTTGGCGAATTTGACACCTTTCGCCTCATTTTGTTGTCAATGTTAAGACCTTTCGTGCCATTTAGGTGTCGATTTTTATCCTGGCGAGCGAAAGCGAGCCCGTAATATTAAGAGTAATCGGCCTTTGGTCGGGACATTTTTCTACTGAAAAATGTACAAATATATCTTGAAAGGGGGTTCTAGGGGGTGTTTTTCTAAGTGTGATGGAGGTCTAGCGAAGAAACTAAGAAATATAGGGATACATTAATTAATAATAAAAAAAAAAAAAAAAATCGGCCCATCGTCCCTTAAACGCCATATATCAAAGTTCTGGCCATGACAAGCACCGTGTGAGATTTCCTCTTTAGTAATAAAAAGTGGATACGGTTCATTGACCTCCCCTTGTTCTTTGATCTCCCAGCATAAATGTGCGGAATTTCGGTGTGAGTATCCTAGGTTCGAGTCCTTGGAGTGCCACATGTATTTGCTGATTTCATGAATTGAGTTTAGAAGTAAAGTTGGCTGGTGAACAAAATATGAATGAATGCACTATTGCTAATTCGGTAGGTATTTCGTTTCATCATTTAGTTTTTTCTACATGCGAAAATGAGTTCATGCCATCTCTGTTTTTCCTGCGGTACTCCTTCCTCTGTTTCGGCTCCTACATATTTTCCTTCGGTACTCCTTCCTCTGTTTCGGCTCCTACATATTTTCCTTCGGTACTCCTTCCTCTGTTTCGGCTCCTACATATTTTCCTTCGGTACTCCTTCCTCTGTTTCGGCTCCTACATATTTTCCTTCGGTACTCCTTCCTCTGTTTCGGCTCCTACATATTTTCCTTCGGTACTCCTTCCTCTGTTTCGGCTCCTACATATTTTCCTTCGGTACTCCTTCCTCTGTTTCGGCTCCTACATATTTTCCTTCGGTACTCCTTCCTCTGTTTCGGCTCCTACATATTTTCCTTCGGTACTCCTTCCTCTGTTTCGGCTCCTACTTATTTCCACGTAATTGGTTCTGGCAATCTTAGTCATTTATTGGATATTTTTTCCCTATATTTTGGTTATTTAAGGGGGCCCACCTCGCTTTTTTTCTCTCTCCCTCTCTCTCTCTCTGGGTTGTATCCATTCGGCCCCATTCAACCTACTGTTTTAAGACGTTTATCCCCATCCAGGTGTCGATTTTTTAGCATATTTAAACAAAATGTTTTTGACAGCAGGCTAAATTTGTACATTTTTCGATAGAAAAATGTCTCCGGCGAAGCCGGATTTCTCCATACAATGTTGGCTCGCTATCGCTCGCCAGGAAGAACTTGACACCTGGATGGGGATAAACGTCTTAAAACAGTAGGCTGAATGGGGCCGAATGGATACAACCCAGAGAAAGAGAGAAAAAGAGAGAAAAAAGCAGGTCACCCCCCTTAACATTTCTACCTACGGAAATGACTTCATGT
>JBAKBP010037811.1:0-16887 GCA_037953745.1 Lithodes maja
TTTTAAATTGACATAAGAAGAATTATAAGAATAAGCAATAGGATATGGCAAACATTAAGAAGAAGTACTCCGACAATGCACTGGCAATAGCCTACTAAGATTGTGCTCGTGGGCCACTAATCTCTGAAGTAGCTAAGCGTGCCACACATGAAATCAATAGTGCTTAAACAATAATATACATAAGGAGAAGCTTCAATACTATACTGTATCTGCTGGTCGAGCAAAGTCTAGCTGGGATATCTAAGGTTAAGAGACAATGGCTGAGCAAGCGGCTCGTAGCCTAGCGAGGTCCTTAAGACTGTGCGGCCAAATTACGGTAATTGACGGGATGCTCTCTTGAGAGATCCAGATCACTAGTATCTGGTTCTCTCCTGGCGATCCTCTCAAAGTCAAGCAAATGAGATAGCACAGTGTTGGGTGGCACAGGCAAAAGCCCTCACTCGCAACACAGTGCTAAACTCCACGGTACACAATCAAAAAGACCCCCTAGGCTTCTCACGTCTCCGTTGCAATTGTGCTGGTTCAACCAACCTAGCACTCATAGGAAATCACAACTCGAGGAACCCTATCCCAGTCTAGCATTACCTAAACCAGCAGAAAACAGGAACATGAATAATAGTACACAGGGAAATACATATACGAGTGCAACAAACATCAATCAATCCTATTCTAGTTAACCCTTCCAAAAATAGGCTATCTAACAGGCACTTATCTCGTGAGAACTCAAGCGATAATACTTTGGCTGACTAAATCTGCACAAAGGGGGTCATTGAGGTTAAAAGGTGTTCAGAAGGAAGAAGAAAATAGGCTGTTCAGAGAGTAGAGAAAGTTCACATCAGTCGGAAGAATATCGATAGTTGCAAGGGATATGAGAGGTCGCTTTGCCTGATGAGTTCTGAAGCATGGTGGCAAAAACCTCTCTTTTTATACTCGGCCCTCTAGCGGCATATCTCAAACTACTTAAGGACCGCCCACTGGCAATCATGACGTCATATACTCTCTCAATCTGGATTGACAAAGAACTTCCCACGCGCTGAAAGGGAGGAAGGGAGGAGGAAGGAGGGAATTAGGCCTACAGGCCCCGCGTGGCGTACTCACTAATCCCACGCCACGTAATATCTCTCCCTCTCATCATTACATACAAGTCCCCACACAATACTTATATCTAATGAATAAATAGAACTCGTTGACTTAGAAGAAAACAAAATACATAATGATAATACTTATAGTACAACGGTTCACATAAACTGAGTTAGGAAACTCATACACAGACTACAGCCAAAGTTCCTGCCCTGACATCCTAGCGAGAGTGGGGCCTGACTGGGCGTTTCTGTACAGCATGCTCATACTCGACATGCGTCACACCTCCCCCAAGATTTTACTTGCTCAACCCTGAGCTAAAATCTGATATACAGAACCCCATCAAACCCCTCACACCCAGCGACCGCATGGCACTAAAACAACGCTGAGTTTATCACTAAAACACATCTTATAAAAAAAAAAATCACATTTCATAACTCTCCCAACAATAGTAAAAGACATAATATCATGCTCCCAGAGCGAGCTTACAGCAGCTCAGCCGTTTGATAGTTCGTGGACTACTCAAACACTACAGGCTATGACAAACTTATACAATTATCTTCATCAAAAAGAAAGAGTTTTTATATGATTTTTACATTTTTAATATGTTTTTTTCGGCTGCACTATAAGGGCAGCCTATTTTCTTCTATACCAAACGCTCAACAATCCTGCTTTACGACCCAATACGCTGGGCTACAACCGCGAGCCAACAAGCACCAAGCGCAAAATACTACTCAAACCAAAGCAGGAGGCTACCCGTGTGTCAATTTACCCAGGATCATATACCCCTGAACGACCACATGCAACCTCGTTGTCACAACCGGCAATATGGCTTATGTCCAGGTTATATACCAATAACCTTAGTGACCACCTGGTCAGCCTCATATTCCGATTGTGAAACGGGTCCAAGATCTTGAGAGGGTAATGATCTGGGTAAACTACACCGACCGGACCATAGGCTGGAACATAGATCTCGAAATGCCCAGCGCATCATTGGTCCTTTTCACTTTCATTCATCAGGCTCTGACACGTTGCTGGTGCATTCTTAAGTCCGTAGGGCATAACATTGCACTGGTAGGTACTCCCGTCCACAACAAAACCACATACCTCTTTAGCGCGCTCGGACAAAGTTACACGCAACGACCACTCACGACATTCCTTATCCCTCAGATCCTTCGTCCACACGTAATCCAGCTCTGCTTGCACCATAGGCTGTCGAGCAGGATTTATACGGCAGGGAATTAAACTGAGCCTTGCACTATCTCCAGCCTGCATGTCGGATTCTACCCCGTACATCAGGCTGGATAAGCAACAAACATGCGAAAGTACTGCCATAGCCTAGTAAATAACTGCCTTGCACTGTCTCCACAAACAACATGCCTAGTGCCCTCCCACAACCCAGCCGAGACCGCAGCTTCTAACCTGTAGTCTCCCTCCTTCTCCACCTTCGTCCCTAGAACAGCCAGGTCATGAGAGGGACAATCAGTACCACCCGTGCAGTCACTCCCACAGTTCATTATAGCTAAGGCTTCCCCGCCGATACCGTACATGCGCACCCCCACATTCCTTGTGACGACATCTGCCTGCGCAGCATCACCGCTTTTAGCGACATGGCCAGATACAGTCGGTCTGTGGTAGGGCTGTTGCATTAGACTAGAGCAGCATTGGGAGGCTATGTGACGACCGGGCACTGCGATACCACAGCCGACCCTACCAATCTGCTCAATGTCCTCCTTTTGACCACCACCCTTGGCAGCCATGGGTCGACCCTGACCTGGCAACCATGCCAAGGCCTCGTCGCCCACCTTAAACCACCGAAACAACGAGGCTAACGGTCTTTTAACAGTCACATGACCTGCCTGCGGAACATCTCGCACCGCCCGAGTTGTGAGACTCAGGGGCTCGGCACGACCAGTGGGGTATGAACCGAGCTGGTGCTGGAGTGCTGCACACTGCTGCTCAGGCAGGTGCTCTAGCACTTCCACAGCCACCAGACTCGTGTCCCCCGCCCACTGCTTCGCCGAGACATGACAATCCCTACTCTCCTCCACCTGTGCCCTACTGCCCCCCTCTCCTTCTCCACCTTGGCCGCGGCAGACCAACGCAGGGACAGTAGGCTGCTCAGGTGGTTGCCTCACAAACTCCTCCAACAGGTTCACATGACATGCTTCCCCGTCCTCGTGTTTAATCTCGACAGCACCATTACCACACTTCTGAACTTCCGGATCCTCCAACTGCAGTTTACAAATATCTGAGGGAACCAACCTGTCTAGATGCTTCCGAAGCAACCCAAATCCTTCCCCAATATCAAACTGAGCAATCCTTTTTTCTCTCCGTGTGCAACGTTGCTGCCTCGGAGTCTCTTCCGGCCCTACCTCCTCACTAACTGTGACAGGTCCTGGGGCCTCTCCAGACTCCAACATAGGTGCCAATACTAAATCACCCAGGAGAGCCGCCGAGTCAAAACTCTTAAAACCAACTCCAGCTTTAGCCTCCTCCTGTTGATCGTTCCTCTGCTGGTCTGAAGACGGAGGACTAGGCTGTGACACTTTAGCTGCCCGAGCTCGGGTGACAACACACGCCATGGGTTGTGCCTGGCACCGCTCGACACACTCTTGTTCTCCCCCACTCGCGTCGGCCGGCCTCTCGGCAACGACTAAGGGTAGAACCTCAGAAGCGGGCATTGCAAAGTCGTTGCCGAGAAGAAGGTCGACGCCCTCCACTGGCAGTTTCTCCACAATCTCGACATCCAATTCACGTGCCACACCATCCACCTCCAACTCCAACCGCACCAGCGGGTATGACCGAGTTGCATTAATACCCTGCACCACTACCACCCGAGCCGCATTTATAGGGTAGCCAGTCAAATTGTTCATCAGAGTCTGGGAAGCACCTGTATCACGCAAGACCTCTACTCCATGCTTGCGCCCCGCCCACATCACGCAACCCCGTCCTCTATGGTCGCAAAAAACATCCTGAGCAGGGTTCGAGCCTCTCAGGTGTTTCTGCATTGGCTGTGCCTCAGCCTCTGACGAACTGCCCCGGGCAAACTCAGAAGACTTCGGAGACACACCAATGTTGCAGGCCAAAGACACAGCTGCTGTAGGTGGTTTGCTAGGACAGACTCTTGCAAAGTGCCCCTTTTCATGACAAAGATAACACTCCAACTCCCCTCTGGGCTTCCCTTGGTACTGGGAAGGGCCCGGCCCCTTCTTAAATGGGACGGTGCTAGTCTTGTGGTCAGTCTTGGTATCATAGCTCTTGTACTTGTTTGCATAATGTATATCACTAACTCGGGGGGGTGGGGTGTCACGCCCCTTGTTACCTGCCTCACTACGCTGGGCAGACCCGCACCCACGAATTAATGATAGCCGGAGGTCAGCCATCTCAGCTGCCTCCTGTAGAGTTTTAGGGTTCTTTTCTTTAATAGTTAAAGTCATATCTGCACCAGTACACTTATAAAACTGCTCGAGCAGAAACAGCTCAGTCAACTGTTCGGCCGTCTCAGCTTTCTCAGAACGTGTCCAGTTAGCAAGTGCATCTTTTAAGTCCCGGGCATGTTCAAGAAAGGTCGCCTCCCTAGTCTTCGTAACACCCCGAAACTTCAATCGATATGTTTCTGGTTGCAACTCGTATGCCCGTAGGACAGCTCTCTTCAATACTGGGTAGTCAATGCAAGACTCTAAAGGCAGTGCATCATAAGCCTTCAGACCCTTACCCGTAAGTCTTGAGGAGACTAGAGCTGCCCACTTCTCTTCAGGCCAATTATGCTCCCTACACTTCTTCTCAAAACGATTAAAAAATTCTGTGACTTCAGTTTCACTAAATGCCGGCACCAATTTGACTAAGTGAGACAAGGACTGTTCTCTTACTTGGCCCTCACGGCCCATCCGAATCCCTGTCGACTCTGCACGAGTCTTATCTAAATCTATTTGAGCACAATATTTCTCTGAGTCGTACCTAAGCTCAGCCTCGTGCCTCCTAACCTCAATCTCATGCCTCCTAGTCTCATTCTCCATCTCCTGCTTCCTAGTCTCATTCTCCTGCCTCCTAGTCTCAGCCTCAATCTCCTTCTCATGCCTCCTAGACTCAATTTTAGCAAGCTCGAGTTTAAATATCATCTCAGGAGACAGGCCGGAAGAGGGAACTGCCACTACTGAAGGAGGGGGGGCAAGAACTGGGGAACCACCATACGCACCGCCCGAGGGCACTCCAATCTTCCAATGCTCATCCCTCTGTGGGAGAGTGCTAACCTCCGGCAACTGAGTGGACGGCACTGTGGGAGTCGAGTGAGAGGGGATCTGGGGAGGAACCCCCCCAAACGCCCTCTCCCCCGAAACCCCATGTCGCCCACGCAACACCCAGGAAATCAGCTCCCCCTTGGACATCCCTCCTACATTGGATAGACCCAAAACCTTGGCTATCAGGTGCAAGCCATAAACATTCACCCCAGT
Organism: Lithodes maja; assembly: GCA_037953745.1. Lineage (NCBI taxonomy): Eukaryota > Metazoa > Arthropoda > Malacostraca > Decapoda > Lithodidae > Lithodes > Lithodes maja. The sequence goes on from JBAKBP010037811.1 coordinate 5,535, forward strand.
CAGCCTCTCCTCCGTCACGTGGTACCGCTTACTCACAAAAAGTCTAGCATCCTCCTCACTAGTTACTAACGGCACCTCCTCACTTAGCATCTCTCGCTCCTCGTCAGTACTAGGGCCCGACATACTGAAGTTCACCAAAAAATTCTCGAGACAAAAGTGTTAAACTCCCTTATGCAAGCACTAATTACTAAATTAACTGGAGTCTCTTAAATGCTCTCCTAATTGCCTTACAAAAAAAAATATTCTTCAATATGTACGCTAAAGTACGAACAAACAAATGTTGTACAACTCTGCAAAAAATTATACTGTTCACAAAATCCTAAGCAAGGTCGCCATTTGTTACGACCGGGCACTCGGGTACACTAGGGCTCTTACACAGGACTCGAGTATGGCTCGCTGCCACAACGGAAACACACGATCCCAACCCCAGAGTACTGCCAGCCGAACAAAAAAACGCCACTACCCTCCAGAGTTCTATCTGCTATAACGGGGTATACAAGAACTCGGTACTAGCGTTTCACACAACAGACTAATAACAAGACGGGAGTTATCTAGTCTGGTCAACAATCAAACAAAGAAGAAAGTACTACAACACTAAAGAATAGTGTTGGCCGAAGCCGAAGTAATCCACCCTTGAACTAAGAACTTAAGAAGTCCTCCACCCTCTACTTCGGATCGGCACTATTACGTTACGTTAAACAATAGTCCTCGAGCATCAAGCAAGGAATCTTCTGATAAGTTAGATGCTTCTCGAATACTCGTAAGAAGTAAGTATCGGATTTTGAACAGCAATTTAATGAATAACTCACTGGTAATTAAAGGCTTTAAATTGACATAAGAAGAATTATAAGAATAAGCAATAGGATATGGCAAACATTAAGAAGAAGTACTCCGACAATGCACTGGCAATAGCCTACTAAGATTGTGCTCGTGGGCCACTAATCTCTGAAGTAGCTAAGCGTGCCACACATGAAATCAATAGTGCTTAAACAATAATATACATAAGGAGAAGCTTCAATACTATACTGTATCTGCTGGTCGAGCAAAGTCTAGCTGGGATATCTAAGGTTAAGAGACAATGGCTGAGCAAGCGGCTCGTAGCCTAGCGAGGTCCTTAAGACTGTGCGGCCAAATTACGGTAATTGACGGGATGCTCTCTTGAGAGATCCAGATCACTAGTATCTGGTTCTCTCCTGGCGATCCTCTCAAAGTCAAGCAAATGAGATAGCACAGTGTTGGGTGGCACAGGCAAAAGCCCTCACTCGCAACACAGTGCTAAACTCCCACGGTACACAATCAAAAAGACCCCCTAGGCTTCCCACGTCTCCGTTGCAATTGTGCTGGTTCAACCAACCTAGCACTCATAGGAAATCACAACTCGAGGAACCCTATCCCAGTCTAGCATTACCTAAACCAGCAGAAAACAGGAACATGAATAATAGTACACAGGGAAATACATATACGAGTGCAACAAACATCAATCAATCCTATTCTAGTTAACCCTTCCAAAAATAGGCTATCTAACAGGCACTTATCTCGTGAGAACTCAAGCGATAATACTTTGGCTGACTAAATCTGCACCAAAGGGGTCATTGAGGTTAAAAAGGGTTCAGAAGAAGAAGAAAATAGGCTGTTCAGAGAGTAGAGAAAGTTCACATCAGTCGGAAGAATATCGATAGTTGCAAGGGATATGAGAGGTCGCTTTGCCTGATGAGTTCTGAAGCATGGTGGCAAAAACCTCTCTTTTTATACTCGGCCCTCTAGCGGCATATCTCAAACTACTTAAGGACCGCCCACTGGCAATCATGACGTCATATACTCTCTCAATCTGGGATTGACAAAGAACTTCCCACGCGCTGAAAGGGAGGAAGGGAGGAGGAAGGAGGGAATTAGGCCTACCGGCCCGCGTGGCGTACTCACTAATCCCACGCCACGTAATATCTCTCCTCTCATCATTACATACAAGTCCCACACACAATACTTATATCTAATGATATAAAATAGAACTCGTTGACTTAGAAGAAAACAAAATACATAATGATAATACTTATAGTACAACGGTTCACATAAACTGAGTTAGGAAACTCTACACAGACTACAGCCAAAGTTCCTGCCCTGACGATCCTAGCGAGAGTGGGGCCTGACTGGGCGTTCTGTACAGCATGCTCATACTCGACATGCGTCACAACACACACACACACACACACACACAACACACGCATCTAATACACAGACACACACACACACACACACACACACACAACACACGCATCTAAACATCCTAACTTACCTATCAATACACACACACACACACACACACACAGACCTCCAGCTCAATCAGTGCAAACTGACCGAGAAATTTACGAACAAATTGCAGATGTAAGTAACTCACAAGATACCGTAATTTTTGGTGACTTTAATTTACCTGTGACCAAGTGGGGCGATACTCTTACTTCACACTCCGGACATGACTTGTATACGAACTTGCAAGAGAGTTCGCTTTATCAATTTGTTGGAACGCCGACCCGTGGTAATAACGTTCTTGACATTGTACTTGCAACAAAAGAAGAATTAATAGAGAATTTGAATGTTGGTGATGAATTCAGTAACAGCGACCATCATACGATAACTTTCACTTTAAACTTTACTAGTAACGAACCAAATAGTAGCATCGAAAAAGTCCCTAATTTCAAGAAAGCAAACTTTTCTAAACTTAGAGCTATGTTTAAAGAAACTGACTGGAGCTTTTTAATTCACAATAACGACATAAATACATCTTGGAAGTTATTCGAAGCCACTTACCTAAAAGCAGTGCAAGACTGCATACCATCGAAAACTCGGCGTCCAGGCCATAATAATAAGCCCAAATGGTGGAATAAAGATATTTCAAACTGCCTGCTTGCTAAAAAATTTGCTAATGATAGATTAAAATCCTCACAAAATGACGAAGAACGGCTGAAATTTGTAGAGCTACGACGCAAAGCCAAAAAGTTAATTAAGCAAAGTAAAAAGACCTTAGAGTTACATATTGCGAATCAAAGTAAAACAAACCCGAAAGAATTCTATAGTTATATCAGAAAGAAAAAAGTAGTTACTTCAACTGTTGGACCGTTAGTCGATGAAAATGGAGAATACACCAAAGACGAAGAACAAATGAGTAATGCCCTCAATACCTTCTTTGCATCAGTTTTTACAACAGAAGACCTCAGTGATATCCCTACACCATCGCCGATTCAGATTGATAATTCAGATGTTTTAAGCAATATCACCGTTACAGAGAGAGAAGTATTGAATTGTTTAGATAAACTCAAGGTAAATAAAACGCCTGGACCTGATACAATCTCGCCTAGAGTTCTAAAGGAAGCTAAGGATGAGCTCTCTAAACCACTGACATTACTATTCAATAAATCCTTGCAGTCTGGAACTATGCCCGATCAGTGGAAGCTAGCCAACGTAACACCGATATTCAAAAAAGGCAGCAAATCCCTATCCAGTAACTATCGTCCAATTAGCTTAACCTCAGTTGTATGTAAAATGCTAGAAACGGTCATAAGAGACAGACTCGTAAATCACTTAGAGGAAAATAACATACTTAAAGATACTCAACACGGCTTTCGTAAAAAACGTTCCTGTTTAACAAACCTCTTAGACTTCTTCCACGATATCCTCAACCTCTACGATGAGAGTAAAGCTGTAGATATTATATACCTTGATTTTCAAAAGGCCTTTGACAAAGTTCCCCACAAACGTTTACTGCTAAAACTAAAAGCGCATGGAATACAAGACGGTGTGTTGAAATGGATAGAAAATTGGCTCAGCGACAGAAAGCAAAGAGTAGTCATAAACGGTAAGGCATCAAAATGGACCAATGTAAGTAGCGGGGTATCCCAGGGATCGGTACTAGGACCAATTCTCTTTCTAATTTACATCAACGACATAGATGAGGGTCTCACCTGTACAATCTCAAAATTTGCTGACGATACAAAAATTGCAAATAGCGTACTCTCAAAAGAACAAGTTGACAATATGCAACACAATCTAGATAAATTGTCATGTTGGGCCCAAATTTGGCAAATGAGTTTCAATGCGGATAAATGTAAAGTACTACATATCGGATACCTAAATGAGAAAGCAAACTATTCGATGAATGGCACTCAGCTTAAGAATGTAAACAGAGAAACCGATCTGGGAGTAACAATATCGAGTAACCTAAAACCGAGTCAACAATGTTCAGAAGTTGTTAAGAAGGCAAACAAAATAATTGGCTTTATAGGCAGGTCATTTGAGCATAAATCCAAAGAAGTTATCCTAACCTTTTACAATTCCTTAGTCCGCCCTCTTCTGGAATACTGCGTTCAATCCTGGTGCCCTTATTACCAAAAAGATATAAACAAGCTAGAACGAGTTCAACGTAGAGTTACCAAAATGATACCTAGCCTAAAGAACAAACCATACGAAGAGCGTCTTAGAGAATTAAATCTATTTCCTTTAACCCAGCGCAGATTAAGAGGCGACTTAATTCAAGTGTTCAAAATCATCAAAGGCATCGACAATATGAACTGTAGTAAGTACTTCACTATCGACCAATCTAATTACACGCGGGGAAACGGTTGCAAAATTATTGGTAAATCTTTTAACTCGCACGAATCTAAGAATTTCTTCTTCAATCGAGTTGTCAACTTGTGGAATGGGCTTCCCCGAAACGTTATAGACTGCATCACCGTTGATTCATTTAAACTCCGCCTAGACAAATATCTCGCATCAAACCCGCGACTGACTGCGTTTGTAAATGAATAACTTTATTTTATCCCCCCCTCAGTTACTAACCCATCTGTCCCCTACTAACTTCCTAATCCTGCCACGGACATTAGTTCCAGGGCAGTAATTCCCTTTCCAATGTTCCCTTACCCACTCTAAACCACTGTTTGGACACTTGATCCTCAGTGTTTTGGAGGACAAGCAACCTAGAAGGGTCACTGGATCTGTTGTTGCTTGATTTCCTTTGTACTCCTTTGTAAATGATAGATTACAATCCTCACAAAATGACGAAGAACGGGTGAAATTTGTAGAGCTACGACGCAAAGCCAAAAAGTTAATTAAGCAAAGTAAAAAGACCTTAGAGTTACATATTGCGAATCAAAGTAAAACAAACCCGAAAGAATTCTATAGTTATATCAGAAAGAAAAAAGTAGTTACTTCAACTGTTGGACCGTTAGTCGATGAAAAAGGAGAATACACCAAAGACGAAGTACAAATGAGTAATGCCCTCAATACCTTCTTTGCATCAGTTTTTACAACCGAAGACCTCAGTGATATCCCTACACCATCGCCGATTCAGATTGATAATTCAGATCTTCTAAGCAATATCACCGTTACAGAGATTGAATTGTTTAGATAAACTCAAAGTAAATAAAACGCCAGGACCTGATACAATCTCGCCTAGAGTTCTAAAGGAAGCTAAGAATGAGCTCTCCAAACCACTGACATTACTATTCAATAAATCCTTGCAGTCTGGAACTATGCCTGATCAGTGGAAGCTAGCCAACGTAACACCGATATTCAAAAAAGGCAGCAAATCCCTACCCAGTAACTATCGTCCAATTAGCTTAACCTCAGTTGTATGTAAAATGCTAGAAACGGTCATACGACACAGACTCGTAAATCACTTAGAGGAAAATAACATACTTAAAGATACTCAACACGGCTTTCGTAAAAAACGTTCCTGTTTAACAAACCTCTTAGACTTCTTCCACGATATCCTCAACCTCTACGATGAGAGTAAAGCTGTAGATATTATATACCTTGATTTTCAAAAGGCCTTTGACAAAGTTCCCCACAAACGTTTACTGCTAAAACTAAAAGCGCATGGAATACAAGACGGTGTGTTGAAATGGATAGAAAATTGGCTCAACAACAGAAAGCAAAGAGTAGTCATAAACGGTAAGGCATCTAAATGGACCAATGTAAGTAGCGGGGTACCCCAGGGATCGGTACTAGGACCAATTCTCTTTCTAATTTACATCAACGACATAGATGAGGGTCTCACCTGCACAATCTCAAAATTTGCTGACGATACAAAAATTGCAAATAGCGTACTCTCAAAAGAACAAGTTGACGATATGCAACACAATCTAGATAAATTGTCATGTTGGGCCCAAATTTGGCAAATGAGTTTCAATGCGGATAAATGTAAAGTACTACATGTCGGATACCTAAATGAGAAAGCAAACTATTCGATGAATGGCACTCAGCTTAAGAATGTAAACAGAGAAACTGATCTGGGAGTAACAATATCGAGTAACCTAAAACCGAGTCAACAATGTTCAGAAGTTGTTAAGAAGGCAAACAAAATAATTGGCTTTATAGGCAGGTCATTTGAGCATAAATCCAAAGAAGTTATCCTAACCCTTTACAATTCCTTAGTCCGCCCTCTTCTGGAATACTGCGTTCAATCCTGGTGCCCTTATTACCAAAAAGATATAAACAAGCTAGAACGAGTTCAACGTAGAGTTACCAAAATGATACCTAGCCTAAAGAACAAACCATACGAAGAGCGTCTTAGAGAATTAAATCTATTTCCTTTAACCCAGCGCAGATTAAGAGGCGACTTAATTCAAGTGTTCAAAATCATCAAAGGCATCGACAATATGAACTGTAGTAAGTACTTCACTATCGACCAATCTAATTACTAATTACACACGGGGAAACGGTTGCAAAATTATTGGTAAATCTTTTAACTCGCACGAATCTAAGAATTTCTTCTTCAATCGAGTTGTCAACTTGTGGAATGGGCTTCCCCGAAACGTTATAGACTGCAGCACCGTTGATTCATTTAAATTCCGCCTAGACAAATATCTCGCATCAAACCCGCGACTGACTGCGTTTGTAAATGAATAACTTTATCCTCCCCTCAGTTACTAACCCATATGTCCCCTACTAACTTCCTAGTCCTGCCACGTTAGTGGCAGGGCAGTAGTTCCCTTTCCAATGTTCCCTTACCCACTCTAAACCACTGTTTGGACACTTGATCCTCAGTGTTTTGGAGGACAAGCAGCCTAGAAGGGTCACTAGATCTGTTGTTGCTTGATTTCCTTTGTACTCCTTTGTACTTTGTACTCCTTAATATGAAACCACTATGTCTCTGCATCATACTAAGACCCAGTTTATATAATTACCATCATATTTCCCTACAACACCTTCAAAATAACTGAGAAATTTTGATGGGAACTTTGCAATTTACCGTCAGTTACAAAGACACAGGGTAATCTTCCTTTCTACTATCGATTTTAGGAGTATAGTTGGTTGTTGGAAGGAACATAATAATCTATTCAACTGTCTTATCTATCTATCTATCTATCTATCTATCTGTCTATCTATCTAGCTGTCTATCTATCTATCTATCTTATCTATCTAGCTGTCTATCCATGTCTATCCATATATATATATATATATATATATATATCTATCTATATATATATATATATATATATATATATATATATATATATATATATATATATCTATATCTATCTATCGTTGTGTCCATTTAGCCATCTATCTATCCATCTACAATATTTATCAACCATCAAACGTTCCCTTCAAATGTCCATCCAACAACTCCCCCTCTGTATCCTGTGAGTATGTTATTCCAAGGCCTCCCAAGTAAAGGATCTAAGAGTCTTCAGATCGCTGGTCGGTGGATACTACTTCAAGAGATAGTGTGTATGTGTGTGTGTGTGTGTGTGTGTGTTTTTTTTTTGTTTTTTTTTTTTTAAAGGTGTACAAAGGAGTACAAAGGAGTACAAAGGTAATCAAGCAACAACAGATCTAGTGACCCTTCTAGGTTGCTTGTCCTCCAAAACACTGAGGATCAAGTGTCCAAACAGTGGTTTAGAGTGGGTAAGGGAACATTGGCAAGGGAATTACTACCCTGGAACTAATGTCCGTGGCAGGATTAGGAAGTTAGTAGGGGACAGATGGGTTAGTAACTGAGGGGGGCATAAAATAAAGTTATTCATTTACAAACGCAGTCAGTCGCGGGTTTGATGAGAGATATTTGTCTAAGCGGAGTTTAAATGAATCAACGGTGATGCAGTCTATAACGTCTCGGGGAAGCCCATTCCACAAGTTGACAACTCGATTGAAGAAGAAATTCTTAGATTCGTGCGAGTTAAAAGATTTACCAATAATTTTGCAACCGTTTCCCCGCGTGTAATTAGATTGGTCGATAGTGAAGTACTTACTACAGTTCATATTGTCGATGCATTTGATGATTTTGAACACTTGAATTAAGTCACCTCTTAATCTGCGCTGGGTTAAAGGAAATAGATTTAATTCTCTAAGACGCTCTTCGTATGGTTTGTTCTTTAGGCTAGGTATCATTTTGGTAACTCTAGGTGAGATGGTTCGGTTTTCTGCGCCCCCCCCCCCCCCCCCCTTTCCTCATGTTTATCCCTCCCCATTGGTTTTCAGATTTGTTGACGTTCGGCTCATTAGTTTGGCGATTTTAAGACCTTTCGCCCTAATTCTGTGTCAATATTAAGACTTTTGTGTCATTTAGGTGTCGATTTTTCTCCTGGCGAGCGAGAGCGAGCCTTTAATTTAAGAGGAAGTGGCCTTCGGGCGGATTTTTTTTTTATCAAACATGTAAAAATGTATCTTGAAGGAGGGTCTTGGGCGGATGTTTTTAGTAGCTTGATGAAGGTCTAGGGAGGAAACTAAAAAAACAAAAACAAAAACAAAAATTATAAAAATATATACAAAGGACCAAATAAATACGCTGTGTTCTATGTTTATGTTACGACGGGGTGCTTTCCTAATGGCCTTTGTTCGTGTTGTTCTTGCTGTGTGTGTGTGTGTGAGAGTGTGAAAGTGAGTGTGTGTTCGTGTGCTGTGAATGTGTGTGTGTGTGTGTGTGTGTGTGTGTGTGTGTGTGTGTGTGTGTGTGTGTGTTACTCCCTGGTTCCTAAGATAACATGGCAGAAGGGAGGGATAAGACTCGGTGACCCTTGATATATATATATATATATATATATATATATATATATATATAAATAAAAGGAAGGAAGAAGAGTAATGAAAGCTAGCAGAAGGAGAGAGGAAGGAGGAAAGAAGGAGGAGGAGGGAGGAATAAGTGTGAAGAAGAAGGAAGCTGAAGGAGGAGGAGGGAGGAATAAGTGTGAAGAAGAAGGAAGCAGAAGGAGGAGGAGGGAGGAATAAGTGTGAAGAAGAAAGAAGGAGGAGGAGGGAGGAATAAGTGTGAAGAAGAAAGAAGGAGGAGGAGGGAGGAATAAGTGTGAAGAAGAAAGGAGGAGGGGGGCGGGAGGAATAAGTGTGAAGAAGAAAGAATATGTAGGAGGAAGAATGAATAAATGTGAAGAAGGAGGAAGAGGTGTGAAAAAAAAGAGCTGAAGAATGAAATAAGAAGGACAATGAAGAACTAAGGGTGAAGGAGAAAGGAAATAGAAGGAGGAAAGAGAAGAAGAAGAAAGGAAGAAGGAATAAGTGTGAGGAAAGAGGAAGAGTGAAGGAAGAGAAGAGGGAATGGAAGGAGGAAGGAAGAAGAAAGGAGGAAGAAGGAAGAGTGTAGGAGGAGAAGAGGAAGAAAGAAAGAGGAAAGAGGAAAAGGAAGAATAAGGAAGAAGGAAGGAAGAAGGGGGAGAAGGACAGGTATAAAGGAGCATCTGGTTGTCATCAAAGATTGTTTACCTAAGAGAGAGAGAGAGAGAGAGAGAGAGAGAGAGAGAGAGAGAGAGAGAGAGTTAAGGCAAGAGCTTCAGTCCCTCCTCACCAACTCCCTCGTTTGGCTTCACTAGGGCTTCACTGTACTTCATTCATTCATTCAATTTATCTTCATCTGTCTTCACTTTCCCTTGGCTTCACCTTGCTTCGTTCATGTTGGCTTCACTTGGCTTCATTCATTTTGGCTTCACTTGGATTCATTCATCATGGCTTTACTTGGCTTCATTCATCTTGGCTTCACTTGGCTTCATTCATCTTGGCTTCACCTTGCTTCGTTCATGTTGGCTTCACCTTGCTTCGTTCATTTTGGTTTCACTTGGCTTCGTACACAGTGGCTTTACTTAGCTCACTTCGTTTTTGCTTCATTTGTTTTCATTGTGGTTTAATTTTACTTCATTAATTTTGGCTTCATTTTGTTTCATTCAATTTGGCTTCACTTTGGTTTATCTATTTTGGCTACACTTTAGCTTCACTCCAACATTCACCCGGGTCATACCTTGTTTCATTCATCTTGGCTTCCCTGCACTCCCTTGAATTTAGCTTAATTTAGTTACATATATATTGGCTTTGCTTGGCTTCATTCATGTTGGCTTCATTGGTTTCCATATATTTTGGCTTCACGTATATTACGAGAAACCGGCCTTCGGCGGGAACAATTTCCTACCGAAAAATGTACACATTTATCTTGAAGGAGGATGTTTGATTAAGTTGTATGGAGGTCTAGTGATAAAACTAAAACTGTTTTTTTAATATATAAATAAATCGACCAATCAATCAACCCTTCCCCTTAAATGCATTAAATATAGCATTGATAATTATCAATTTTAGTCTATAATACAAACAAAACAATATTTTGATATACAACTACTCACACCAGTATACATACAACACTGAATGATTCAAAACATCAAACAAAACCCAATGATTCGGAAAATACCGATACAAAACACAATGATTCGAAACAGACCGGTACAAAACACAGTGATTCGAAACGGACCGATACAAAACACAATGATTCGAAACAGACCGGTACAAAACACAGTGATTCGAAACGGACCAATACAAAACACAATGATTCGAAACAGACCGGGTACAAAACACAGTGATTCGAAACGGACCAATACAAAACACAGTGATTCGAAACAGACCCATGCAAAACACAGTGATTCGAAACAGACCGATACAAAACACAGTGATTCGAAACAGACCAATACAAAACACAGTGATTCGAAACAGACCCATGCAAAACACAATGATTCGAAACAGACCGATACAAAACACAAAGATTCGAAACAGACCGGTACAAAACACAAAGATTCGAAAGAGACCGGTACAAAACACAGTGATTCGAAACAGACCCATGCAAAACACAGTGATTCGAAACAGACCCATGCAAAACACAATGATTCGAAACAGACCGATACAAAACACAAAGATTCGAAACAGACCGGTACAAAACACAGTGATTCGAAACGGACCAATACAAAACACAGTGATTCGAAACAGACCCATGCAAAACACAGTGATTCGAAACAGACCGATACAAAACACAGTGATTCGAAACAGACCCATGCAAAACACAATGATTTGAAACAGACCAATACAAAAACAC
>JBAKBP010037812.1:0-16887 GCA_037953745.1 Lithodes maja
CTCTCTGCCTTACTTTTGTCTTTCACGGCTACTTATTCTTCAGTTCTCCAAAGCAAAACACAGGGAAAGGTAGATAACATGTTCCTAATGATATACAGTATAACATTATGTCATTATGTGCATCATCGTATAAATTTCTTATACTACACTGTCCGGCTACCTTAATGTTTGTGGTTATCTCTGTTTCTCATACTTCCAACTTTTTCCCATCGTTCATATGTCTAGGAACAAACCATTCCATACACTTCAGTCAGGTCAATATATGAAAAATAATACCCGAACCTCAAAATAATGTATACAAAACTTTTTTTTTATGGAAGTGTATCAGGAGGGCCTAAAGTGTTCCAGAAAAAAAAAGTCTCCCAAATTCCGCCCCCGGGAACATAGTTAATTTGTATAATTTCAAGATGGCGACCCCCCAAAATGTCAATTACTACAAAAAAAAATCTGATTAATTTTAGACCCTATAAATGTATTACCAACAGATAGAAACATGACACCAAATAACCAAATGAGCTTAATAAAAACCTTCTGTGACGTCACAGTGACCGTCATATATTAAATTACGTCATCACAAACGATTTCACCAAAAATGGACGAATATCTTGAAGGCAATGAGTTTTAATTGAATGGGATATGGCATACAATTAATTCATAATTCTCAATGATGCATATGACGTCGTGCAACGTCAAAATGATGTCACAGTGACGTTATCTTATGAGCGCTTACATTCCCGGATCTGGCTCGAAATTATCTGTACTACACGAACTTTACAAAAAAAAAATGTATTGGTACAAATACATTCTATAAATGTTTCATATCATGTTTTCAACATTGATGAGATATCTAAAGTCTACTGGAGGTCTAACACGAGGTAGTGGAATGACGGAGGAGCAAATCTGTACAATGTCATCTCCAATCTGCTCGGAATATAATATGGTAATGCAGGATTTCAATAAACGTACATTTACAACCAGTGAACAACACAAAGAAGTGAGTGAAACTAGGAAGAAGAGGGATCAAATTGACCTTTCTAAGATCAGAGAAAAACTTGGAATGCACCACCCATTCTCTAGAGATCCTACATTACGAAACATTGTTACTGAAGTTGGAGCCAAAGATAATGTTAATGTTGATAGTTATGCAGAGGTGGGAAAGCAGATCATTGAAAAAATGGAGGGACAGCTGTTTTTTTCCCACTCATGCAAACGGAAAGAAACGGCAAGGGCACTAGGTGATGCATCTGGTGTCAAAGTTGCTACTGAGAGAAAAATGTATCCTGCTTTACTATTCCAAAGGCTACTTGTTATATCTAGGGCAGGTGACTTTTCTATGGAAGAGGTTCTAGACCATGAGCCAAGTCCATTTCCCCCAGCGCTTTTTGAGCCAAACAGTGTACTCAGGAAACCTGATAAAGCACAGGTGGCCAGAGCAATAGATGACCACGCTTGAAGCCTGTCAGATGAAGCTGTTATAATAATAATAATAATAGTTCTTAAAGCTAGCGCATGCTAAGCTAGCTAAGGATAGCTCAATAAGGCCGATTAGGCGTATTTCCATTGGGGTCCTGTACTACTACCCCATCCCTTTGCTCATGAGGGATGGTAACGACTCAGTGCTTGTGAAAAATCTTTAATGCGCCGAGCGTGGGCGCGAACCCGGGCCTTCTGGGTGGAAGTCCGAGACGCTAGTCACTACACCAAGCGAGCCCAGCAGTGTACCCAAGATGGACAGTTATGTTCTGGATGGTGGCTCACTGATATACCGTGGACAAAAGGCAGCACATCTGGTGTAATAGTAGATGCCTATGTGGACTTCACGATCCGAAATACAGGAAGGCAACAGTGGTATTTGATGGCTACCTTGACACACCATCAATAAAGGACAACACACAGGACAGAAGACAGCAGAAACATCACCCAAAAGTCAATGTTGCACAAGAAACAATATTCAGGGGAAAAAAAGATGAGTATTTGTCTAATGGTCATAACAAACAAGGGCTGATGAATCTCATCAGTGAGAAATTAAAAGAACACGAGTGCAAAGTCATCAACACTGATGGAGATGCAGATTATCACATAGTCAAGGCTGCTATTGCCGCATCAAAGACTCAAACCACTACTCTTATCGGGGAGGACACGGACCTATTGATCCTCCTCTTGTATCACATGGAAAACACTCTACTTTCGTTCTGACAATTGGTCAAGGAAACAACTTCGAATTTATAATATCAATAAGTTAGAATGCCTCTTGGGTGATAGGTTGTGCTCTGAGCTGCCTTTCATACATGTATTTATAGGTTGTGACACCACATCTCGGATCTTTGGGGTTGGAAAAAAGGATTTCTTTGATAAATTTGTGAAAGCTGATGCAGACTTAGCATCATGTGCACTTGATTTTATTACACCTGGCAAAACCTGTGACACTATAGAAATGTTAGGGAATCGGGCCATGGCTCTAGTATTTGGTGGAAAGGTTTCAGCCTCTGATTCATCTTTGTGCCCATTCTGTGCTTAAAAGAAAGTTGTTTCTGCAACATCCTTCGTGACTCCGGAAAGACTCCCGCCAACTGCCTCTGCCACGAAATTTCATTCATTGGGTGTCTATTTTCAAATAATGATGTGCTTGGGGGAGGAAGCTGAACTAGATCCAAATAACTGGGGGTGGAAGTATGAGGGGAACAAACTTATTCCAATTATGTGTGACAAGAAGCCTGTGCCAGACAATCTACTCAAGGTGGTGCACTGCAGCTGAACGACAGACAGCATGCACCACACAGCGCTGCACTTGTAGGGGGTATGGGTTACCTTGTACCAGTGCATGTGGAACCTGTCAAGAGGAATCCTGTGAAAACCCCAATAATCAAACTTTAGCAGAGGAGGATCATGAAGACAGTGATGGTGATGAATTTTAAGGATGGTATGTGCCAATACAGTTTTATGTCACAAGTTGCGACTGTGGTTTTAAATCAACCACACCGTGCATTCACCTAGGACGTCACGCTGATGTCAAATGATGTCATTTAGACTATTTGGGGTGCTGTGAACTTCATGTATGACACAACCCATTCTATTAAAACTGATTGCCTTCAACATATTCTGAGATATTTGTCTTTTTTGGCTAAAATGAGTGTGCAATGACATTGTATGACGTCATTTTGACGTAACTGTTACGCCATAGGTTTTTATTAAACTTGTTTGGTGTCATGCTTCTATCTATTGGTAATACATTTATAGGGTCTAAAGTGAACCAGACAGTTTGTTGTAGTACATTGATATTTTGGAGGTCGCCATCTTGAAATTATGCAAATTAACCATGTTAAGGGTTTTGGGAGACTTTTTTTTTCTGGAACACTTTAGGCCCTCCTGATACACTTCCAGCAAAAAAAAAAAAAAAAATTATAAATTATGTTGGGGTCAAACCGTATATTAACCTGACAATATATGATTCATATAAATACAATGGTGCCATTCCAATGTCAATATTATTTACATATTTTGACTACATACAATATTTACATGAAAAACGAACTATTCGGATTTATGTTTATGGTGACCTTTCAGAAATCGAGGTGGTACGAATTCAAACACCAGAGACCCATATGTCCTTCCTAAACTACATGATGGCCAGAATTATGTTTCTGGTCCTCTCTTGTCTTGCTTCCTTTCATCCCTTCCCTCCTTTCATATAGTGATGTGTAAGCTTCTTAGGTTGCCGTCTAAAGGCCTCCCTAAGTCTGTTTTGGAACCAGACTCTGATGAAAGTCAGTTTGTCTTCCCTCAATCATACATGCTGCCATGCACATAACTATAATCATAAATACGCACACACTCTTCTCAATACACCCATATAAGACTTAGTATATACATACACATTTGAATACATAATTATGCATAGACTTTCACACACATATACATACACAAACATGCATATCTACAGAGAGAGAGAGAGAGAGTTACACAGATACTCAGAACACATAGACCTTGCAGCTCCTACTAGGTGGAGAGAGAGAGAGAGAGAGAGTACGGCAGATGACTCAAAAATGTGTATAATATATTTTCAACGTGATTAATCTTTCATAGAACATAATGCAAGTATATCTAGGAAAAGTATGCAAGTAAATCTAGAGAATATTTCTGTATTATAATATCAAGTGTTTTATTTTGTTTTCCATGTGAATGTGGGAGACAAAATACATAACGTCCTGCAGCGATTGCCTCCCCCAGATTTCAATGAGTGACCGGGCCGAAATCAAGTGACGTTCGAGCTAAAATGCCTGGACACACAGAGTTTGAAGTAATTTAAGTCATAGGAAGAGGGAAAGACTGATTCTGGGAGAGAGTTCCAGAACTCAGCAGTTGAATAGAAAAAAAGTCTGAGAATAGCGTTTCACTCTTGGGTTGGACAGTTGCACAGAGTAGGGGTGGGATTGTGTGTGTGTTTTTTTTTTTTTTTTTCCAACTACTCCCTTTCGGGCATAGTCTGATAGCCTTTACACTCTATCGCTGAACAGGGTGAGGCCCATGTGGTCTTGCTCTAGTCTAAGAAGTGAGACATGCAAAGCTTCACGGCTCGAAGCAACTCCATCTCTGAAGCTGCTACGTCTCTTGCTTCACAGTCTCATCCCCCAGGCTCGGACCCTCACTCTCAGAACGCCACCTATTGAGCAATTAACTCACTAGGCATTGCCCCCCTGTAGCATATATTCGAATATGGGAATATTCATACAATGCTATTTAATCAGGGAACAATGAGGGTATTTATTTGGCATTTCGGTGTGCTGTGGTAATGCACTGATAATGCAAGGCGGGTACTAAGTACCCTACGTAGAGGAGTTGGTATACACTGGGAAAGCTCCGAGGAACACTGAATATTGTAGTAGCGATAGAGATGCAACATTGCGGCGAAGAGAGAGAGATTGCAGAGAGTTGGAAAGTGGACGGGAGTTAATGATACGAAAGGCTTTCCTTTCTACTTTGTCTAGGAGTGTGGTGTGAGAGGATCCTCCCCACACATGTGAACTTTACTCAATACAAGGACGCACTTTGCCCCTGTACAGAGCAAGAAGCTGCGCAGGGATAAAAAACTCCTTGAGGCGGTTGAGCACACCCAGCTTCTGGGAGGCTGCCTTAGCGAGACTGGTAATATGGTCTCTCCAAGTGAGAGCAGAAGAAAAAGAGACACCGAGAACATTGAAAGAAGATGAAGGGTTGATTTTTGTATTGTTGAAGAATAAGGGGTAGTCCTCTGGAGGTTTCTGACGGGTAGTAAGATGGATAAATTGAGTTTTGGAAGCATTCAATACAACAAAGCTTTCTCTACCCCAATTGGAAATAGTAGCTAGATCAGAAGATAAGCGTTTTATGGCTTCATTACATTTGTTTTTGAGGGGCTACTGGCTGGGGCGTTCTGGAAAACTAATTGAGTGGTGTAAGGTAGAGTCGTCTGCATATGAATGGATGGGACTGGATGTACAGTTGAGAAGATAATTTATGAAAATTAGAAAAAGAATAGGAGATAGGACAGAACCCTGAGAAACACCGGAGTTGATAGGATGAGGAAATGAGTGATGGCTGTCCACAACCGCAGCTATGGAACAGCCGGAAAGGAAATTAGCGATAAAAGCATAGATGGAGGGACAGAAACTGAAGGAGGGCAATTTGGAAATTAAAGATTTGTACCAGACTCTATCGAAGGCCTTCGATATGTCTAGTGCAACAGAAAAAATCTCACTGAAATCCCGAAAGTTGGATGACCAAGAGTTAGTAAGATATGAAAGAAGATCACCAGTAGAGCGACCCTTAACCCGGCAAATGCTGGAAGACTCTTAAGAGTTTCCCCGGGCGACTGCGGGAAGACTCTTAAGATCCTGGGCCTAAACAAATCCATTTAAAACACCCCAAAAAAACTTTAACCCTTTTCTTTTTTTTTTGCCCCTGGGCCATGCCAAATATCACTCCTCCACATCTCCTTCACCACCTCCCCCCCCCTCCTTCAATTATCACCTATTTTCCCTGTTATTCCCTGATTCTGTGGTCTATTTTCGTGCTAACATGGGCATTGTCATCACTGTTACCAAGCGAGTGCAAGAGAGAGAGGGAGAGTATCGATCGACAGTCTCTCTCCACAGGTGGGGAAGTGTGGAGGGGAGGGAGGTTGCCTCAGCCATAAATTATGTAACTCCCGGCCTGTATCTCCGATTTTGACTATCCAAACGCTGTTTCCACTTGTTTTATTGCTGTAACAGGTTAATACCTAAATAATCAACGTAAAATAGGCGCATATGGATAAGTATTAATGCTATTTATGGTAAAATAACTGTTAGTGATGGGAACAGCTCAAATATGTGCGCACAGGCGTGTGGTGTCTCATACCCCCCATCCGCACGTCTTAGGTTAAGGAAGTCATACTGGCGATCTGATAGCAGATTATGAGAAGAGAAATGCTTAAGAAATTTGGAAGCAAGAATAGTTTTAAAAACTTGAGAGATACAAGAGCTGAGAGCAATTGGACGATAGTTGTAGGGTTGAGAGCAGTCAACCTTCTTTGGGACAGGTTGAATGAGAGCAAACTTCCAGCAAGAAGGAAAGACTTGAGAAGAGAGACAGAGACGAAAGAGTTTGCCTAGGCAGGGGGTCAGCACAGTTTTTAAGTACAACAGGAGGAACACCGTCCGGACCGTACGCCTTTTTAGTATTAAGCCCAGAGAGGGTAGAAAGTACATCTTTATAAGAGATTAGGATATTAGGCATAAGTAGGAGAGTGGGAGGAATTGCACCGGAATCATCCGAGGTAGAGTTTCTGGCAAAAGTTTGAGCGAAGAGTTCAGCTTTGTCAGGAAGAAGTGATGGTTGTGCCATCAGAGTGGAAAAGGGGAAGGAAAGATGAGGAAGAAAAGTTGTTGGAGAGGTTTTTGGCTAGATGCCAGAAAGCTTGGGAAGAGCTAGAGTTGGATAGTTCAGTGCATTTATTATTGATGAAAGAGTGCTTGGCAAGTCGAAGAACAGATTTGGCGAAACATAGGAAGAATGAGAATTGAGTTTTAAGGCGTCGTTACTATTTTAATGCTTCCTCCTTGTTGTGGACAGCAGTAGAACAAGCGTGAGTAAACCAAGATTGTTTTGCATTAGACTGAGAGAAAGAAAATGGAATATACGCTTCCATGCCCGAGAGGATTACCTCGGTAATGCGTTCAGCACTCTCCGAGGGTCCTCGGCCACGGAAGCAGAAGTCATTCCATGGGAAATCAAAGAAGTACTGCCGGAGAGCCTCCCAGTCGGCAGTGCCAAAGTGCCACAAGCGCCGCCGGCTGGGAGGATCGGATGGCTGTACTGAAGAGATAGGACAGGTGACGGAGATAAGTTTATGGTCGGAGGAGCCCAAAGGAGAGAAAAGATTGACAATATAAGAAGAAGAGTTAGAATTCAGAAATAAGCAAAAAATGTTGGGCCGATCTCCGAAGCGATCCGGGATACAGGCGGGTTGCTGGACCAACTGCTCTAGGTCATTTATGATAGAAAAGACTTAGGCTTGCTTACCAGGTTGGTCAGTAGAGTGAGAGGAGAGGCATTGGCAGTGGTGAACGTTGAAATCTCCCAAGATGGAAATTTCAGAGAAGGGAGAGATAGATAGAATGTGTTCCACTTTAGAGCTTAGATAGTCGAAGAATTTGGGAAAGTCGGTAGAGTTAGGGGAAAGAAAGACAGCACAGAAATATTTATTATGAGAAGGACAGGATAGTTTGAGCCATATAGTTGAGAATTCAGAGGAGTCGACATCGGGAACACGAGAGCAAGTGAGTTTGTTGTGCACGTATGCACAACATCAGCCTTTGGCTTTGAAACTAGGATAGAGAAAGTAGGAGGATACAGAGAAGGGGCTGCTGGAAGTGGCCTCAGATACCTTTTGATTATTCTATATACAAATTAATTTCTGCAGGTAAATTTAAATACATATGTTGCGTCTACCGTTCCCCAAATACTCCTCCAGAGCAAAGTCTTTTTGATTCTCTGTCCTCACAACTCAGTGTCCTCAACTTAAATGCTTCTTCTGAAATCACTGTGTTGGGTGATTTTAATGTCCATCATGTTGAATGGCTCACTCATTCAGCCAGGACTGATGATGCTGGTCTTGAATGTGAGCTATTTACAGACTCATTTAATCTCACTCAACTAGTCAACCAACCCACCCGTGTACCAGATAATCCTAATCATAATTCCCACCTACTGGACTTATTTTTAACAACCAATTCAGAAAATTATGATGTTACAGTGAGGTCCCCGCTTGGATCTTCTGATCACTGTCTGATACAGGCCACCTGTCTATCACCTACCACACCTTCCCACTCTGAACCTGTTTTGGTGACTAAATGGCATTACGATAGGGCAGACTGGGAGGGTCTTCAAGATTTCTTTATTGATATTCCCTGGACCTCTTTCTTTTCTAATGATGCACACACCACCTTGAGCCACATACAAGATTTTGTAAAAATTGGAATGGAAACTTTTATTACTCTTCAAAAGTACAGTAAAAGATCTAATTCACCTAAATGGTTTGACCATAATTGTGCTAGAGTAACTGAACAAAAAGCAATAGCCTACAATGCATACACAAGATCAA
The DNA here is from genome assembly GCA_037953745.1 of Lithodes maja. NCBI lineage: Eukaryota > Metazoa > Arthropoda > Malacostraca > Decapoda > Lithodidae > Lithodes > Lithodes maja. The sequence goes on from JBAKBP010037812.1 coordinate 8,621, forward strand.
AAACACATAAAGCCTTTAATTACTTTAGAAATATCAGAAATCATGCCAAAACTGTATTAAACCTAACTAAATCAAACTATCTCCACAAGCAGGCAAATAAACTTCTAAATAATCCAAATGATAACAAAATATTTTGGTCTACTCTTAACCTGGGAACTGCGGGAAGACTCTTAAGAGTTCCCCCGGCAGACTGCGGGAAGACTCTTAACCCGGGAACTGATAGGAGACTCTTAAAGAGTTCCGCCGGGGGACTGCGGGAAGACTCAAGAGTAAGGGAAAACAAAAATCAATTTAAAACACCCATTTTTTTTTTTTTTTGCCCTTGGGCCATGGCAAATATCACAACTCTACCTCCCCTCCTTCCCCACTTTCCTCCCCTCCTTCAGTTATCACCTATTTTCCCTGTTATTCCCTTTTCCTGTGGTCTATTTTCGTGTAACATTAGCGTGGTAGCAGGGCGTTGTCATCACTGTTGTTACGACTGAGGTTTAAATATATCAGGGCTCTTATTCATTGGACTAGTAATGGCATAAATGCTACAACGGAAAGCGCTAGATCCAACCTCTGATGTATATTCCCAGTGAACAAAGAACACAAATACTCTCCGAGTTCTAAATGCAATAATAGGCTATCAAACTCTCAATAAATGTGCGTCTACTCAAGGCTTAATGTTATGTGAAAACAGCCTAGTTTGATGTATTGAGACACAAACGACTTAGGCTCTTTTTGTTGATAGGAATACTGCATTGTTGTGGCGATCATTATTATTGTTGTAGTGTTTAGGATATTCTTGGCTCCGACGGCATTATATATTCTGCCTTTTTGTGTGCATAGCCTGCACAAGCATTGTTCCACTGCCTGCCTTTTTGGGTTCCATTTCCGATACGAGCATCTTTATAGCATCTAACATTTAAAGAAGATTCCTTGTTGGTGTTGAAGGACTTTAGTGCACTTTCTTTCATGCAGGAGTGCCTGACATTTATTGATTAAAGTAACGTAAGCTGTAACTTCTCTTACCAACTTACTTTGCATACCATAACCAAGCACCTTCGGTTATAGGTAGTAATAGGCTGTTTTCACATAACATTAAGCCTAGAGTAGATGCACATTTATTGAGTTTAATAACCTATTATTGCATATAGAACTCTGTAGAGTATTTGTGTTCTTTGTTCACTGGGAATATACATCAGAGGTTGGATCTAGCGCTTTCCGTTGTAGCATTTATGCCATTACTAGTCCAATGAATAAGAACCCTGATATATTTAAACCTCAGTCGTAACAAATGGCGACCTTACCTAGGATTTGGTGAACCTACATTTATTAGCAGGGAACATTTGTTGTTTTGGAGAATATTTTGCGGGGATCAGCAAGAATAATTTTGTTTTGCAACATAGTATAGCCCTTGAGTATTTCCGAGAATTTTTGTGTGAATATTGAGGTATAAGAGTTTGGGGCGCTTCTTTTCTGAATATTGAGGTGGGAAATTTGTGAGAGCATCATGTCTTATACCGGATCAGAGGAGAATGGAGACACAGTACGTAATGTCGAAACTGAGGAACAGCAGCATGATGAAAGGGTTAATCGGGTGAACTGTGAGGAGGATGCTAGGATATTTTTGCAATGGCCTGTTACTTCCGAGCGGTTGGAGGGTATGGATCGGTACGGTCTTCAATGCCTGGCCACAGCTATCGGTCATGCGGTTACTAGCAGCATGACCAGGGATAACTTGATAACGTGTGTACTGGGCAGGGTGACTGGTGAGCGAGATGGGTTGAGTGCTCAGAGCCCTTCGGCCATGCTTCCCCTACACTTGAGTCCCAGCCATCCCAGTAGTTTGCCGACCCCGGGTACGCTTCCGCAGTTGGGTGGTGACTGGCAGGGTGGGTTGCCCCTGGGGGGACCACCGGTAATTTCAAACATTGTAGCACCTTCACCTCCTCAAGGGTTAACTCCAGAATTATTGCTTCAGCTCGAATTAGCTAAGCTTCAGCAGCAACAAAGGGCATGTGAGCTTCAGCAGCAATTAGAATTAGCCAAGATAGAAGAGAGAAAAACTATCAGTCAAGCAAAAATCCAAGCTCAGTCGACTAGGTACTGTGCCGACATGTACGTAGAGAAGTCGCGAGTAGAGACAACGGGACAGCGACTTGGGGCTGGTAACCGTGTTCATGAGCAGTCTCTCTCGTACTTATTGAAACTGGTTCCGGTGTTTGATGAGAGTGGTGTAACAGAATTTTTCGCACGCTTTGAGAAGAAGTGCCAGGAACACCAGTGGCCAGAGAATAAATGGGAAGCACTTGTATCCTCTAGATTAATAGGCAAGGGTCTTAAAGCCTACGATGCGTTACCTTTGGAGTTATGTAATGTGTACGAGGATCTCAAGGAGGCTGTCCTGAGGGCTTACGAACTGCAACCGGAAACGTACCGTTTGAAGTTCCGGGGTGTAACTAAGGGAAGAGATAGCACCTTTTTGGAACACGCCCGGGACTTGTCCGATGCTATGGGGAACTGGCTCCGATCTGAGAAGGTAACAACGTTTGATGGAGTTAAGCAGTTGATGATGTTGGAGCAGTTCTTTAAGAGCACAGGCGGTGATCTAACTTTGAACTTGAAGGAGAAAAACCCAAGAACTCTAGTCGAAGCAGCAGAAATTGCTGATCGACGGCTGTCGTTGATTCGGGGTTGCGGGTCCTCACAGAAGTACGATGTAAGTGCTAAGGACCGTTATCCTCCCCCTCCCCGTAGCAATGACACATTTAAACAGAAGAGCCATGAAACTAAAACTGAATCCAAACCTTACACCACACCGTATGTGAAAAGTCAGGGGTCTTTTACATCACAGTATAAGCCGAAACCGAAATTTATGTGTTTTAGTTGCCACCAGGAGGGTCATAAGGCAAATGAGTACCCTAGTCGACCTCTTCCGGCAGCCGTGTCTTTTGCTCACGGCATTGGAGTGTTCAAGAGGACATCGGAGTTTGTTAGAGGCATTTCTTCCGAGGTAAATACACTGCCAGTGCAGAAGGATCCGTAAGGCTTATTCCCTGTCCGTGATGCCTTTAGTGACCACAGGGGACTCGGTTGTGTGGAGTGGGGGGGTAGAAGACATGAGGTGAGAATTTTGCGTGACACTGGGGCATCGCAAACACTGTTGAGAAATTTCACTGGTAAACCTGTCAATACGGCGCGGGTGGTTGTGGTTCAGGGAGTTAATGCGACAAGGTCATACCCGCTTGTAAGAATGAAGATGGAAGTTGATGGTGTGACTCGGGACCTGGATGTAGGAATTGTGGAGAAGTTACCTGTTGGGGGCGTCGACCTCCTTCTCGGCAACGACTTTGCAGGGCCTACTTCTGAGGCTCCACCCTTAGTCGTTGCCGAGAAGCCGGCTGATGTGAGTAGGGAGGAGCAGGAGTGGGTTGAGAAGTGTCCGGTGCAGCCTATGGCATGTGTTTGTCACCGGAGATCCTGCATCCAGGGAGTCACATTCTGGTCAACAATCTTTAGATCAGCGGAGGAAGGGTACCGAGAAGGGGTTGAAAGTTGATGCGGTTGAGAGTTTAGTATCAACGGACCTTCTCGGGGACTCATTATTATAATAATAATGTATACACCACTATTGTCCAACACCATATGCACCAGAGACACTTTAGACTTGCGGGCGCCTCTGGCACCCAGGCCTGTGGAGGCAGCAAGTCCTTCAGTTCACACCAGACTCTCACAGAACCAACTAGCGTCTCGGCGCTCCTGTACTCAACCCTAGCCAATAAAGGATTGAAGAGTACTGGTGTTATATCTCCATTCATCTTTATTATATGGCGCAGTGTATATCAGTATCTGAACCTACATGGAGAACCTGCACTACCTAGCTGAGGCTGCAGCGGCTGTGGAAGCCGGCTTGCCGCCATGCGGTCCCCACCCGGCTACATCTACCTCCCAACCGGTCGAGCCTTCATTACCCGATGCCCTGTCTCCATACCCATCCATCATCTACTTGAATGAAAGGATCGACGCCCTCCAATCGAGTATCGCCACCTTTCTACAGCATCACCAGGACCAGCAGCATCTACAACATCGCCCCGCGACAGCTCCACCACCGCCCCGCCAGGATCTCCAGCCCCACCAGCCTCTACAACATCAGCCCCAGGCCAGTAATGTTACCCACCAGGCTGACCCATCCTTTGCCTCACACCCCACCAGTGATACACTTATTCATCCCTCTACACAGACACCCACACCTCATACATCTCCCCATGTCTCAGTGCCCTACCATATGCCAGTTACCCATGTCTCAGTGCCCCACCATATGCCAGCTACCCATGTCTCAGTGCCCCACCATATGCCAGCTACCCATGTCTCAGTGCCCCACCATATGCCAGTTGCCCATGTCTCAGTGCCCCACCATGTGCCAGTTATTCCCCACATGTCTTTATTACATAATATGAACATGACTAATCCCTTTACCCACCCTCTCAAGAGCGAACATCCCACACCCTCCCCAACTGACGGCCAGGCCCACACTGGTGCCGGTAGCGACGGTCGGTATTACGGCGGCCATTATGCCCCCCCTGGCTATCGTACGGCTGGCACCAACCCTCACGGCGCAGCCCCTTCTGCGCATGACATCATCATACCACCACCACCACCTCCACCTCCACCACCACCACCACCACCACCTCAAGTCCCTTCCTACCCAGCCCAGCCACGCCCCGCCCCGCCCCGCCGGGCTGCCCCTACGCGGCCCCAGGCCGCTTTACATATGCCGGGACACGCCCTACGCAAATTCTGGGCTGATTGGGAGGTCTACAAGCGGCTCGTCCTTCTACCACCTCACGAGGCTACCATCGAGCTCTACCAGACGTGCGACCCTGCCCTTCAGAGCGCCATATTTGCTCACAATCAGGCGTTCTCCTCATTGCCAGAAATCGACCTAGCAACTCTCATCACACAACTCGTCCACCGACAACGGAACCGCGCAGCCGCTCGCCACCACTTCCGGTCTCTTCTCCAACAACCTACTGAACAGATCCGGGACTACGTCACACGTATTACGGAGGCCACTTTGGACTGTGGCTTTACCTGCCCCTGTTGCCACACTGATGTCTCTGACGAGCACATACGGGACCAAGTGACTATCGGGATTAGTGATTCGTCCCTTCAGCAAGATGTTTTAACTAAAGACCGCACCCTACCTACCTTACAAGATGTTATCAACTACTGTGTGGGGTTCGAATCTGCGGCACTCGATCAGACGGCAATGCAACCGGGGGTACATGCTGTGAAATCACCATACCAGCGTCTCAAGAGTACTTACCCACGCCCCGCCCCTATCCAGCCCCCAACCTACTCAGCCCCCGTCGCCCGCCCCACCACCTCCCCACGTCGGCCCCACTTCATCTCCCACACGTTGCTCCGGGTGTGGCCTATCTTCACATTCACAAGCCCAACGATCTTCGAAGTGTCCTGCATGGGGCAAGACCTGCACGGCGTGTAATAAACCTAACCACTTTGCCAAGGTTTGTAAATCCACCTCTTCCCAGTGCAGTGGGTGCGGCCTATCCACACACTCTCGAGCCGAACGCCCATCCAAATGCCCTGCTTGGGGCAAGACCTGCCCGTCGTGCAACAAACTCAACCACTACTCCACAGTTTGTCACTCCACGCCCTCACCTTCATCCGCGGCTGTTATCATTGGTACTATCAAACAGGCTGTTAACAAACCACCACCCGCACGGCTCCCCTCCTTGCCCATTACAATTTCTACTGCCATGTCGCCCCACTCTCACCCCACCAGCGTCACGGCCCACCCTGACACGGGTGCCCAAGTATCTGTGGCTGGTTTGCAATTACTACGGGCACTGGGCCTCCAACGCCACCACCTACAGCCTACACACCAACGGATCACGGCCGTGGGGGGTCACACTCTCCAGGTCCTGGGTTATGTGCCGACTACCATTACCGCCACTGACGTTGCCGGCACCCCCTACACTACTGATGATGATATTTTTATTATTCAGGCACAGTCACCGTTATTTATTAGCATTTCAGCTTGTAGGGCACTACATATCATCCCTCCCGACTTCCCCACACCTACCCCCTGCATGGCCGCCCACACAGCCCAACCACCACCCACCTTGACCAGGACCCCTCCACCACACCGGCCTACTTCCCTCCCCTTCCCACCTAACGACCTGCACCTGTCTGACCTTCGTGACTGGTTCTTGTCACAGTTTGCATCTTCAGCATTTAACACCACCAGCGGCCCACTCCCCACGATGTCTGGCCCTCCCATGCACATCCACATCAAGCCTGACACATCTCCACGTGCCGTGCACACCCCTGCCCCTATACCACATCATTGGAAGGCCCAGGTCAAAGCAGATCTCGACAGGGATGTCGCACTGGGCATTATTGAGCCTGTCCCCATCAGTACCCCTACTACCTGGTGTTCTAGGATGGTGGTGGTCGCCAAGAAAACTGGACAACCCCGCCGTACAGTTGACCTGCAGGCACTCAACCACGCCTGCCTTCGGGAGACACATCACACCCCGAGCCCATTCAACTTGGCCCAATCCATCCCTGCAGGCACTCGTAAGACGGTCCTAGACGCCTGGAATGGATACCATGCTGTTCTACTCGACGAATCCAGCAGGGAGGCTACGACTTTTATCACAGAATTTGGGCGTTACAGGTATATCAGGGCCCCTCAAGGCTACTTGGCAGCTGGCGACGCCTATACCCGACGCTTCGACGCAATCATACAGGCTGTCCCTCGTAAGGTGAAGTGTGTCGACGACTCCCTTTTGTGGGACTCTTCAGTCGAGGAGGCATTTTGGCACACTTTTGATTACCTGGCCCTCTGTGCAACCAACGGTGTCACTTTCAACCCTGACAAGTTTACCTTCGCCGCCCCTTCAGTTGACTTTGCCGGACTCACCATCACAGACACTGGAATTAAGCCATGCACGTCCATGATTAAGGCCATCCGTGACTTTCCCACGCCCACAGACATCACGGGAGCCCGGTCGTGGTTTGGTCTCGTTGAACAGGTCGCCTGGGCCTTCAGCATCAAACCGGAAATGGCGCCCTTCCGGGAACTTGTGCAGTCCAAAACCCCCTTCCACTGGGATGAGGCACTCGACCGTACCTTTGCCACATCTAAGGACCACATCACACACCTGGTTGAGGAAGGGGTCTGCTCCTTCGAGATCGGCAGACCCACGTGCCTCGCCACAGACTGGAGCAAAACCGGCCTTGGCTTCCTCCTACTCCAACAACATTGTTCCTGCCCCACCGCATCTGCCCCCACCTGTTGCAAGGTCGGTTGGAAACTTATCTTCGCCGGCTCCCGTTTTACCACACCTGCGGAGTCCCACTACGCACCCGTCGAAGGCGAGGCTTTAGCAGTGGCTGACGCCCTTGACAGATGCAGAATGTTTGTCCTGGGCTGCCCTGACCTCGTCGTCGTCGTGGATCACAGACCTCTACTGCACATCCTTAACGACCGGTCCCTTGACAACATACCAAACCCTCGCCTGTTCAAAATTAAGGAACGTACCCTACGATACCAGTTCATCATTCAACATACGCCTGGCAAATGGCACCGCGGCCCTGACGCTGTCTCCCGCTACCCGACCAGGCCCTCCGCGGACGCCCATGATGTGCATAGTGCGGCCGCCAGTGAGCTCGATATCCACTCAGTTGCCTTGGCCTCCCTCACCATGCTCGCCGCCATACCTGACCCAGTTGTATCATGGTCTGACCTTAAATCTGCCGGCCAACAAGACAGCGAGTATACCTCCCTTCTTCAGACCATCCCCGAGGGCTTCCCGGACTCCAGAGAGGCGACCGCCCCACAACTACGACAGTTCTGGGGTGTTAGAGACCGCCTCACTTCCGTCGACGGGGTAGCCCTCATGGATCAATGACCAGTCATCCCCCATCATCTTCGGTCCAGAGTTCTCGAGGCCCTTCACTCAGCTCATCAGGGTATGACTGGCATGAAGGCCCGTGCACGTGCGAGTGTTTACTGGCCAGGTATTGACAAGGCCCTACGCAACTGCCTGGATACCTGCCACTACTGCCGCGCCCACGCCCCGTCCCAGCCGAAAGAGCCACTCATGTCATCTGACCCACCCCAATGGCCATACGACCAGGTAGCCGCCGATTTTTTTCAGCACCAGGGCAAACACTACCTGGTCTACGTCGATCGCTTCTCCAGCAATATCCACATCTTCTACCTGCCACCAGGTAAATGTGATGCTCAC
>JBAKBP010037813.1:0-16886 GCA_037953745.1 Lithodes maja
GTTGGTAGTGGTCAAGCCATTTAGCCTACGAAAATCTATGCAGAACCGCACCTTGCCGTCAGGTTTTGGCTGCAACGTGACGGGTGATGTCCACTTCACATAACCTTCAGTGATCATCCCTCTCTCAACCATGTACTTTAACTCCTCCCGTAAAGCTGGCAACTTTACCGGGGGCACACGGTAGGGCACTGACTTGAAGGGCACATTATCACCGACGTCCACGTCGTGCGTTACCTGAGTAGTGAGACCTGGGTGTTCGGCGAAAACAGAGGGGTATGACCTGAACAGGCCTAGGACAGCAGCACCCTGGTGCTCAGGCAGGTGACTTACAGCTTGCCTAGCCTCTTGTTCAGTATTCCCTGCCCACTGTTCCGCGGAAATGACACAGTCCCAGCTATCCTCCTCAGCAGCATGACTGTCCCCACCTCCTTCTCCACCCTGGCCGCTGCAGGCCAGCACAGGGACAGTGAGAGGCTCTGAGGGGCGTCTCACATACTCTTTCATGAGGTTAACATGACATAACTGATGTTTTTTTCTACGGTCAGGTGTTGCAACGAGATAATCAAGGTCGGACAGTTTCTTAGCCACCACATACGGCCCAATAAACTTGGCAGAAAGGGGGTGTCCAGGCAAAGGTAAAAGCAACATTACCTCCTGACCCACCGAAAACTCCCGAAGCTTCACCTTGGCGTCATACTGGTGCTTCATGACCGCCTGTGCATTAACCAAGTTATTACCTGCCGCTGCCATGCAACCTATAAGTCTCTCCCGGCTCTCAAGGATATATTTAAGTACAGACCCCGGCTTCTCTTCGCCCTCCCTGATCTCTTTCACCATACTTAAAGGTCCTCTCACATTATGGCCAAAGACTAGTTGATTTGGACTGAACCCCAGGCTCTCTCCTGGGACTTCACGTGCAGCGAACAGAACATACGGCAGACCCAAATCCCAATCAGTGTCATGTTCTGCACAGTAACAGCGTAGCATACTCTTCAGGGTCGAGTGCCACCGCTCCAAGACTCCCTGACTCTCGGGATGGTAGGCTGACGACACTACAGAACATATACCGTGCAACTGAAGGGTTTGCTTGAACAATTTGGATGTAAAATTGCTCCCCTGGTCTGACTGCACCTCACGTGGAAATCCATAACGGGAACAGAACAATAATAAGTTTTTAACAACTGCCTTTGCCGAGCCGTTTCTCATGGGGTATGCGTCCGGGTATCTCGTAGCCACATCCATGATTGTCAACAGGAATTTATTGCCACTACTAGTAGGCGGGAAAGGGCCAACCAAATCTACTACAACTTTGCTGAACGGAGGCCCGGTGACAGGTATGGGAAACAAAGGTGCCTTCGGGATTGTCTGGTTAGGCTTCCCCGTTGTCTGGCAGGTCGCACACCCAGCCACCCATGCACAGACATCAGCCTTGACCCCAGGCCACCAGAAAAACCTGCCCAATGCCGCCAATGTTTTTGTTACCCCCAAATGACCCGCCACCGGCACATCATGCGCCAGACACAATAAGGACTCTCTATACTTATTTGGAACAACCACCTGGTCTACTACCCTCGCACCGCCCTCCCACTTCGATTTGGGGTCTAGAAATCTGCGGTACAATATCCTGTTGAGCCTAAAGAAATCTCCCGGCTTCGCATCCCCATCTTCCTCCAACTCTATGGCACCATTGCTATAACGAGCTAGGCTAGCGTCTTGCAGCTGCTGCTCACTAATGTCCCTGGGCGTCAATGCATCAAGATGGTTTTGTAATAAGACATTACCCCGGCTAGTAGGCTCTACTGCCTTAGTGGCTCTCGCTACAGCTCTTGCCTCACGCGAAGTCTTACCCAACTCTGCCTTGTTACACACCATATCTGGGCCAGAGTCAACTCCCATGTTTATTATAGGTCCAAGTACCGAATCACCGAGAAGTGCAGCAGAATCAATGTCCCTTTTCCTGCCCTTAGCAACCTTCTCCTGATCCTTCCTCCACTGTCCCCGAGGTTGAGTGCTAGGCTGTGCAGGAGCCGCAGAGCGAGATCGGGTTACCACACAGGCCATCTCATCCTGTTGGCACCTCCCAACCCATTCCCGATTCTCACCATCCACGTCGGCCGCCCTCTCGGCAACGACTAAGGGTGGAGTCCCGGAAGTGGGCACCGCAAAGTCGTTGCCGAGAAGAAGGTCGACGCCCTCAACTGGCAAACACTCAACGATCCCTACATCCAGCTCCCTGCACACCTCTCCCACTCTCAACTCCAACCTCACAAGTGGGTATGACCTCGTAGCATTTATACCCTGCACCACAACAACTCTGGCCGCATTTATCGGTTTCCCTGTGAAGTTCCTCAACAAAGTTTGCGAAGCCCCCGTATCCCTCAGCAAGTCAACCCTCCGTAGTTCACTCCCCCAGCTCACAAACCCGTGTCCCCGATGGCTACAGAAAGTGTCCCGGACAGGTGTCGAGCCTTCCGTACGCTTCTTTACCGCGTGTGCCTCAGCTGCTGACAACCTACCCCGGGCAGTTGCTGCAGCCTTCAGAGACACACCGATACTGTGAACCAATGACACCGGCTTAGCGGGAGTGTTACTAGGGCACTCACGTGAATAATGGCCTAGCTTCTGACATTTGTAACATTTCACATCCCCAATGGGCTTCTTCCCTTGTGCGGGCGAAGAAGGGGCCTGACCTTTAGTAAACGGGAGAGGCTTGTGTTTGTAGGTGTTATTAGGTGCAATGCATTTAGTGTGGTTATGTGTGTCATAGGTTTTGTTATTATCGAAAACTCTGGTGGGTGGGGTATAGCGCCCCTTCTGCCCTGACTCAGCCCTCTGAGCGGCACCGCAACCACGAATCAATGATAATCTGAGGTCTGCCATCTTGGCAGCCTCCTCTACTGTCTTGGGACATTTTTCCTTAATGTTCAGCGTTAGATCGGTTCCAGTACATTTGTAAAACTGTTCCAGATAGAAAAGTTGCTTAATTTCCTCAGCCGACTCTGCGTGCTCGGACCGAAACCAGTTATTACCTGCATCTGTTAAGTCCCGTGCGTGCTCCATAAAACTGACGTTGCTCTTCTTATTCACGCCACGGAACTTCAATCTATAAGTTTCGGGTTGCAGTTCGTAGGCCCGGAGCACAGCCTCCTTCACCAGTCCATACACTACACTCTCGTCCAGTGACAGTGCATCGTAGGCTTTCAACCCCTTACCCACTAGACGTGATGAAACTAATGCTGCCCATTTAACCTCCGGCCAGTCATACTCACGACACTTCTTTTCGAAACGAGCAAAAAACTCAGTCACTGCTGTCTCATCAAATGCGGGTACTAACTTAATTAAATGCGAAAGTGAGTCTGTAACCCGGTGCCCACCACCGAGATGACGCCCCGTGGTCTCTACTCTAGACTTCTCGACATCCATTTCAGCCTGGTACCTGGTTGCATCCTGATTGGCTTGGATTCTAGCAACCTCTATGCGTTCTATACTAGCCTGTTGTATCTGAGTCTCCTGCAGCTTAATCCGTTCTATACTAGCCTGTTGACTCTCTTGCAACTTAAGCTTAGCTAGTTCTAGCTGAAATAACATCTCAGGAGACAGGCCTGGGGGGGGGAGAGCACAAAATGGGGGATCCACACCGAGACGTGTTTACGGGTAAGCCAGCTTGCCATTGAGAACCCTCCTGCTGCATCGTGCTAAGAATCGCTGGCTGAGGGCCCAGCTCAGGGGTAGAGTGGAATGGAGGCTTGGAGGGAACCCCCCAAGACCCCACTCCACCCACCGCCCCATCGCCATCACCCAACAAACATGCCACCAAATTCTTCTTGGGCCAACTGTCAGGACAGTCCCGCCCCAAAACCGTGGCTAAACAGCGAAGACCGTAACAATCAATAGCCTGCAGGCGCTGTTCGGTCAAAGGTGTCTGCAAAAATGCCCGGGCATCCCTCTCTCCACTTATAACACTCCCCTCCCTAAATATCTGTTGTACTTGCTGGTCACTAGGCTGTACCGTGTTATCCTCCCCCGTAAATGATGAGTCATTAGACATAGTGCTGGTTATACAATTGCTGTTCATAAAAAAAAAAAGTGCTTATTACTAATTGCAGTCTCGACTCACAAAATGTTAAAGATGCTTGAATGACTCTACTCTAGACACCCCTAACGAAACAATCTGCAAGTCCACCAATACAATAATGACACAATAAAAATTTCTCCAATATGCAAGAAAATTCTAGCCAGCTCTACTAGGTAGCATAGAATAGTTCTCCAAAAAACATGTGATAGGATACTACTGAATCTTGTGCAAGGTCGCCATTTTGTTACGGCTGGATCGGCAATACATATTCGGGATTCTTGATCGTAGGACAGAAATGGCTTATGTGACAATGACACGCTCGATTCCAGTCCCAAATACTATATGCTCCAGACAACAAAAGCACCAACGCCCTACAGAGTTATCGTCTATGGTAACGAGGTACCTTAACTCGGCGAAAGTGTACAACAGGGGTAGGCTATGAGGCTAAACTCCCTCAGACATTAATTTTATAGGTTACGTTATTACTAAAGAAATGCAATACTCAAGAAACTACGTTAATATTAAGCCTCTAATAATGTAGAATAGAAGCAGGCTAAAGGTATGACAGTGAAATGCTAAATGACAAATGTACACGCCTACTTGAAAGCGCGTGCACTAGAATAACTGTCCCCTACTAACATGCACTAGCATGTAGCATACAAGATGTTCATGATCCAGTAGATACCTAATAATACACATGGAAGGAACATAAATAGTAGTCACTTATTATAAGAATGAATCTATACTTGGAATAACTAAAAGGTTGCAGGCAACAGTACTGCGCCGGTAGCCTACTACCGCATAGGCTACTTCGCTTCTCTCACTCTGTCTCCCCTCTGAGTCCGTATGCGCCCTACGCAACAGAACTCCGGACACAGCAGCAAAACGACAGTGCAGTTAATTGATACATGAAAGTATTAATAGTGTTGTCTTGTGTGTGAGTAATGTGTATTGTAAAGTGTTACATACATAAACGTAAAGAGAGCTGCAATGCATAGTAAAATAAAGATATAACCCACTCATCATCCCCATGTGTTCTAGCTAGCAGGCCAAGTCACAGGAACAACGAGTCCCAGCACCGAAAGCGAGAACCCAGGAAAAGACTGCAGAGAACACAAGGACAGATAAATTACGTTACTCTACTATACCGGCACTACGAGCGAGCTGTAGTCTCTGGTACTACACTCGCTCCTGGCTCGGTAGGCAAATCAAGGCTAAGTCCTCGCCCCTCTACAGACAACTCCTGGCCATGGTCGGGCTCTTACACATGGCACTAGTCTAGTCACAAATTGGATGATGAGCTGGGCATATAACTCGTGAACATGTAGAACGTTCACCAACTATCCTCATCAAGAAGATCGCTGTTCACATTAACCCCTTAAATCTAATACATGTAAATATATGCTTGTCCTAAGAGTAATACGAGAGGTGAGTGCTGAAACTCCTTTAGGACCTCAAGGGAAGGTTATGCATTTAAATAGAGAGAAGAATGAAATGAGAGTAATGTCGTCAGAGAGAAAGAGTGCAACCGTGAGAAGTTGGGAGAGAGGGCAAGGGATGTTAGAATCTCAAAGGTTCTAGGCAACCTGATCATGGAACACACAGCGAGCCTCCAGGCAATGTGCAGTACGACAACATGGGCAGCCCAGGCAGCATAGGCAGGCGGCAATGGACTACCAACCCTGTCGCACCTAGCTATAAGCGCAAGGCTGCCAACCGGTCCATACGTCTGGCAACCACCCCCCCGGCAGCGTGGCGCATTGCTACCCTCTCGCTCTGAAGCCCAACTCACTCTCTCTCTCTGAACTCCCATTGTCTTATCTATCAACTTCTCTATTGATACTACATATTAAATGGAAGGTCTCGACATGGCTTAAAACAAAACCCACCACTGGTTAGCACATGACGAGACCTTTGCAGAGATACAAAGAACATAGTTATACGTTGTCACACTCAATATAGGCAGCCAGCACGGTACAGCGGTACAGAGGTACCGCACAGTGGCGGTACAGTGGAGTACCAAGGAGTACAATCAGGTTGCGTTGCCACGCACTGGGTGCGTCACAATATGTTCCTGGAAGCTGGTTGCAAATGTCTTTTAGTGGCTTACGGGAGTATAAGGCTGGCACTGATGTATTAGACCCATTGCAACCAGAGGAAATGGCCGGTGAAGAGACCGAGAGCGAGTTTAAAGGTGTGGCGGTACACGTAGTCGTCCGCTCCGAAAATGGAGGCTTCTGATTGGTCGGCCGGGAAGGTGTGGCATGTTTATGTTGTGAGCCTGAAGTGTGAAACTCAGTTGATTTAGAGGGAAGGTAAAAGAGGGCGCGTTGATTGGTGGATGGCCTTTTTACTTTAGTGAGTATTCCCATATTCTAAATATGCGATGAGGAACAATTCCTAAAGAGTGATATGCTTAATAGGTTGTGTTAGAGAGATAGAGTTGCCCGAGGTTGCGAGATCAAACAGTGATATATTGGCTTCAAGATGTCCAAGTAACAACGGGTTAGACAACCAGGAGTCATAGGTCTGCGAGGGTAAGACTACAAACGAGGAGGTTACAGCTTATTGCTTCCCTCGCAATTTGGAGTAACTGTCCTGATGGTGTAATGGTCAGTGTTTAAAATCTGTATGTGGTAACCTAGATTCGAATCCCGGTAGGATCACATGCTTTCATTAATTTCGTTGGGAGGTGTTTGGTATGTGGAGTGAAATTAATACAAATTAGGTTAATTGTTCTGAGCATTGAATCTATAGGCTGCAGGCCTGTAGATTCAATCAATAAGAGAGGAAATGGGAACATATTTAAACATACCAATATGCTAACAATATGGACGGTACCAGTTTGTATTATATATAACGAAATAATCGAGTAAGGAAGAGGCAATAAATAAAAGGTTCTAACGTGATTGTGATGATTAACGACAGAACATGGCTCTGAACTTCGCTTTAACACTTTCAGTATAATGCATTCTTGATATATCAGACGTGAAATTAAAGAGAGCTTGACATAATTAAATCTGCCAATTTAATAGATTGTACAATTTTACATTTATAATATCCTTCTTAAGGCAAGAGGGGCCGCTTTTTAGGTCTATAATTAAATGTATTCCTTTGTTTCTTAGTGTCCTCGCTAGACCCCCATCAAGCTTAGAAAAACACCCCCTAGATCCCAATTCAAGACAAATTTGTTAAATTTTTCGTTAGAAAAATGTCCCGGCCGAAGGCAGGTTTCTCTTAAAATTTCAGGCACGCTCTCGCTCGCCAGAAACAAGTTGATACCTAAATGGCACGACAGGTCATAAAATTGACAACGAAATGGGGCGAAAGATGTTAAAATCGACAAACTAATTGGGCTAAACATGAGGAAGAAGGGGACCAGAAAAACGGCCCATCTCCCCTTAAGCTGTATAAAATCGTCATAATCGCTAGAATAAGATGGAACATAGAGAATTAACCTTCAATCGATAGTTATATATCATTACTACTGAATCATTAACGTCACTATTAACCTTCAATCGATAGTGTTATATATCATTACTACTGATTCATTAACATCACTATTAACCATCAATCGATAGTGTTATATATCATTACTACTGATTCATTAACGTCACTATTAACCTTCAATCGATAGTGTTATATATCATTACTACTGATTCATTAACGTCACTATTAACCTTCAATCGATAGTGTTATATATCATTACTACTGATTCATTAACGTCACTATTAACCTTCAATCGATAGTGTTATATATCATTACTACTGATTCATTAACGTCACTATTAACCTTCAATCGATAGTGTTATATATCATTACTACTGATTCATTAACGTCAATATTAACCTTTAATCGATAGTGTTATATATCATTACTACTGATTCATTAACGTCACTATTAACCTTCAATCGATAGTGTTATATATCATTACTACTGATTCATTAACGTCACTATTAACCTTCAATCGATAGTGTTATATATCATTACTACTGATTCATTAACGTCATTTTAACCTTCAATCGATAGTGTTATATATCATTACTACTGATTCACTAACGTCACTATTAACCTTCAATCTATAGTGTTATATATCATTACTACTGATTCATTAACGTCACTATTTACCTTCAATCGATAGTGTTATATATCATTACTACTGATTCATTAATGTCACTATTAACCTTCAATCGATAGTGTTATATATCAATACTACTGATTCATTAACGTCACCATTAACCTTCAATTGATAGTGTTATATATCATTACTACTGATTCATTAACGTCACTATTAACCTTCAATCGATAGTGTTATATATCATTACTACTGATTCATTAACGTCACTATTAACCTTCAATCGATAGTGTTATATATCATTACTACTGATTCATTAACGTCACTATTAACCTTCAATCGATAGTGTTATACATCATTACTACTGATTCATTAACGTCACTATTAACCTTCAATCGATAGTGTTATATATAATTACTACTGATTCATTAACGTCACTATTAACCTTCAATCGATAGTGTTATATATCATTACTACTGATTCATTAATGTCACTATTAACCTTCAATCGATAGTGTTATATATCATTACTACTGATTCATTAACGTCACTATAAACCTTCAATCGATAGTGTTATATATCATTACTACTGATTCATTAACGTCACTATTAACCTTCAATCTATAGTGTTATATATCATTATTACTGATTCATTAACGTCACTATTAACCTTCAGTCAATAGTGTTATATATCATTACTACTGATTCATTAACGTCACTATTAACCTTCAATCGATAGTGTTATATATCATTACTACTGATTCATTAACGTCACTATTAACCTTCAATCGATAGTGTTATATATCATTACTACTGATTCATTAACGTCACTATTAACCTTCAATCGATAGTGTGTGACGCACCCAGTGCGTGGCAACGCAACCTGATTGTACTCCTTGGTACTCCACTGTACCGCCACTGTGTGGTACCGCTGTACCGCTGTACCGTGCTGGCTGCTTATATTGAGTGTGACAACGTATAACTATGTTCTTTGTATCTCTGCAAAGGTCTCGTCATGTGCTAACCAGTGGTGGGTTTTGTTTTAAGCCATGTCGAGACCTTCCATTTAATATGTAGTATCAATAGAGAAGTTGATAGATAAGACAATGGGAGTTCAGAGAGAGAGAGTGAGTTAGTTTTCAGAGCGAGAGGGTAGCAACGCGCCACGCTGCCGGAGTGGTGGTTGCCAGACGTATGGACCGGTTGGCAGCCTTGCGCTTATAGCTAGGTGCAACAGGGTTGGTAGTCCATTGCCGCCTGCCTATGCTGCCTGGGTTGCCCATGTTGTCGTACTGCACATTGCCTGGAGGCTCGCTGTGTGTTCCATGATCAGGTTGCCTAGAACCTTTGAGATTCTAACATCCCTTGCCCTCTCTCCCAATTTCTCACGGTTGCACTCTTTCTCTCTGACGACATTACTCTCATTTCATTCTTCTCTCTATTTAAATGCATAACCTTCCCTTGAGGTCCTAAAGGAGTTTCAGCACTCACCTCTCGTATTACTCTTAGGACAAGCATATATTTACATGTATTAGATTTAAGGGGTTAATGTGAACAGCGATCTTCTTGATGAGGATAGTTGGTGAACGTTCTACATGTTCACGAGTTATATGCCCAGCTCATCATCCAATTTGTGACTAGACTAGTGCCATGTGTAAGAGCCCGACCATGCCCAGGAGTTGTCTGTAGAGGGGCGAGGACTTAGCCTTGATTTGCCTACCGAGCCAGGAGCGAGTGCAGTACCAGAGACTACAGCTCGCTCGTAGTGCCGGTATAGTAGAGTAACGTAATTTATCTGTCCTTGTGTTCTCTGCAGTCTTTTCCTGGGTTCTCGCTTTCGGTGCTGGGACTCGTTGTTCCTGTGACTTGGCCTGCTAGCTAGAACACATGGGGATGATGAGTGGGTGATATCTTTATTTTACTATGCATTTGCAGCTCTCTTTAAGTTTATGTATATAACACTTTACAATACACATTACTCACACACAAGACAACACTATTAATACTTTCATGTATCAATTAACTGCACTGTCGTTTTGCTGCGGTGTCCGGAGTTCCGTTGCGTAGGGCGCATACGGACTCAGAGGGGAGACAGAGTGAGAGAAGCGAAGTAGCCTATGCGGTAGTAGGCTACCGGCGCAGTACTGTTGCCTGCAACCTTTTAGTTATTCCAAGTATAGATTCATTATTATAATAAGTGACTACTATTTATGTTCCTTCCATGTGTATTATTAGGTATCTACTGGATCATGAACATCTTGTATGCTACATGCTAGTGCATGTTAGTAGGGGACAGTTATTCTAGTGCACGCGCTTTCAAGTAGGCGTGTACATTTGTCATTTAGCATTTCACTGTCATACCTTTAGCCTGCTTCTATTCTACATTATTAGAGGCTTAATATTAACGTAGTTTCTTGAGTATTGCATTTCTTTAGTCATAACGTAACCTATAAATGTCTGAGGGAGTTTAGCCTCATAGCCTACCCCTGTTGTACACTTTCGCCGAGTTAAGGTACCTCGTTACCATAGACGATAACTCTGTAGGGCGTTGGTGCTTTTGTTGTCTGGAGCATATAGTATTTGGGACTGGAATCGAGCGTGTCGTTGTCACATAAGCCATTTCTGTCCTACGATCAAGAATCCCGAATATGTATTGCCGATCCAGCCGTAACAAAATGGCGACCTTGCACAAGATTCAGTAGTATCCTATCACATGTTTTTTGGAGAACTATTCTATGCTACCTAGTAGAGCTGGCTAGAATTTTCTTGCATATTGGAGGAATTTTTATTGTGTCATTATTGTATTGGTGGACTTGCAGATTGTTTCGTTGGGGGTGTCTAGAGTAGAGTCATTCAAGCATCTTTAACATTTTGTGAGTCGAGACTGCAATTAGTAATAAGCACTTCTTTTTTTTTATGAACAGCAATTGTATAACCAGCACTATGTCTAATGACTCATCATTTACGGGGGAGGATAACACGGTACAGCCTAGTAACCAGCAAGTACAACAGATGTTTAGGGAGGGGAGTGTTATAAGTGGAGAGAGGGATGCCCGGGCATTTTTGCAGACACCTTTGACCGAACAGCGCCTGCAGGCTATTGATTGTTACGGTCTTCGCTGTTTAGCCACGGTTTTGGGGCGGGACTGTCCTGACAGTTGGCCCAAGAAGAATTTGGTGGCATGTTTGTTGGGTGATGGCGATGGGGCGGTGGGTGGAGTGGGGTCTTGGGGGGTTCCCTCCAAGCCTCCATTCCACTCTACCCCTGAGCTGGGCCCTCAGCCAGCGAGTCTTAGCACGATGCAGCAGGAGGGTTCTCAAGGGCAAGCTGGCTTACCCGTAAACACGTCTCGGTGTGGATCCCCCATTTTGTGCTCTCCCCCCCCAGGCCTGTCTCCTGAGATGTTATTTCAGCTAGAACTAGCTAAGTTTAAGCTGCAGGAGACTCAGATACAACAGGCTAGTATAGAACGGATTAAGCTGCAGGAGACTCAGATACAACAGGCTAGTATAGAACGCATAGAGGTTGCTAGAATCCAAGCCAATCAGGATGCAACCAGGTACCAGGCTGAAATGGATGTCGAGAAGTCTAGAGTAGAGACCACGGGGCGTCATCTCAGTGGTGGGCACCGGGTTACAGACTCACTTACGCATTTAATTAAGTTAGTACCCGCATTTGATGAGACAGCAGTGACTGAGTTTTTGCTCGTTTCGAAAAGAAGTGTCGTGAGTATGACTGGCCGGAGGTTAAATGGGCAGCATTAGTTTCATCACGTCTAGTGGGTAAGGGGTTGAAAGCCTACGATGCACTGTCACTGGACGAGAGTGTCGTGTATGGACTGGTGAAGGAGGCTGTGCTCCGGGCCTACGAACTGCAACCCGAAACTTATAGATTGAAGTTCCGTGGCGTGAATAAGAAGAGCGACGTCAGTTTTATGGAGCACGCACGGGACTTAACAGATGCATGTAATAACTGGTTTCAGTCCGAGCACGCAGAGTCGGCTGAGGAAATTAAGCAACTTTTCTATCTGGAACAGTTTTACAAATGTACTGGAACCGATCTAACGCTGAACATTAAGGAAAAATGTCCCAAGACTGCCAAGATGGCAGACCTCAGATTATCATTGATTCGTGGTTGCGGTGCCGCTCAGAGGGCTGAGTCAGGGCAGAAGGGGCGCTATACCCCACCCACCAGAGTTTTCGATAATAACAAATCCTATGACACACATAACCACACTAAATGCATTGCACCTAATAACACCTACAAACACAAGCCTCTCCCGTTTACTAAAGGTCAGGCCCCTTCTTCGCCCGCACAAGGGAAGAAGCCCATTGGGGATGTGAAATGTTACAAATGTCAGAAGCTAGGCCATTATTCACGTGAGTGCCCTAGTAACACTCCCGCTAAGCCGGTGTCATTGGTTCACAGTATCGGTGTGTCTCTGAAGGCTGCAGCAACTGCCCGGGGTAGGTTGTCAGCAGCTGAGGCACACGCGGTAAAGAAGCGTACGGAAGGCTCGACACCTGTCCGGGACACTTTCTGTAGCCATCGGGGGCACGGGTTTGTGAGCTGGGGAGTGAACTACGGAGGGTTGACTTGCTGAGGGATACGGGGGCTTCGCAAACTTTGTTGAGGAACTTCACAGGGAAACCGATAAATGCGGCCAGAGTTGTTGTGGTGCAGGGTATAAATGCTACGAGGTCATACCCACTTGTGAGGTTGGAGTTGAGAGTGGGAGAGGTGTGCAGGGAGCTGGATGTAGGGATCGTTGAGTGTTTGCCAGTTGAGGGCGTCGACCTTCTTCTCGGCAACGACTTTGCGGTGCCCACTTCCGGGACTCCACCCTTAGTCGTTGCCGAGAGGGCGGCCGACGTGGATGGTGAGAATCGGGAATGGGTTGGGAGGTGCCAACAGGATGAGATGGCCTGTGTGGTAACCCGATCTCGCTCTGCGGCTCCTGCACAGCCTAGCACTCAACCTCGGGGACAGTGGAGGAAGGATCAGGAGAAGGTTGCTAAGGGCAGGAAAAGGGACATTGATTCTGCTGCACTTCTCGGTGATTCGGTACTTGGACCTATAATAAACACGGGAGTTGACTCTGGCCCAGATATGGTGTGTAACAAGGCAGAGTTGGGTAAGACTTCGCGTGAGGCAAGAGCTGTAGCGAGAGCCACTAAGGCAGTAGAGCCTACTAGCCGGGGTAATGTCTTATTACAAAACCATCTTGATGCATTGACGCCCAGGGACATTAGTGAGCAGCAGCTGCAAGACGCTAGCCTAGCTCGTTATAGCAATGGTGCCATAGAGTTGGAGGAAGATGGGGATGCGAAGCCGGGAGATTTCTTTAGGCTCAACAGGATATTGTACCGCAGATTTCTAGACCCCAAATCGAAGTGGGAGGGCGGTGCGAGGGTAGTAGACCAGGTGGTTGTTCCAAATAAGTATAGAGAGTCCTTATTGTGTCTGGCGCATGATGTGCCGGTGGCGGGTCATTTGGGGGTAACAAAAACATTGGCGGCATTGGGCAGGTTTTTCTGGTGGCCTGGGGTCAAGGCTGATGTCTGTGCATGGGTGGCTGGGTGTGCGACCTGCCAGACAACGGGGAAGCCTAACCAGACAATCCCGAAGGCACCTTTGTTTCCCATGCCTGTCACCGGGCCTCCGTTCAGCAAAGTTGTAGTAGATTTGGTTGGCCCTTTCCCACCTACTAGTAGTGGCAATAAATTCCTGTTGACAATCATGGATGTGGCTACGAGATACCCGGACGCATACCCCATGAGAAACGGCTCGGCAAAGGCAGTTGTTAAAAACTTATTATTGTTCTGTTCCCGTTATGGATTTCCACGTGAGGTGCAGTCAGACCAGGGGAGCAATTTTACATCCAAATTGTTCAAGCAAACCCTTCAGTTGCACGGTATATGTTCTGTAGTGTCGTCAGCCTACCATCCCGAGAGTCAGGGAGTCTTGGAGCGGTGGCACTCGACCCTGAAGAGTATGCTACGCTGTTACTGTGCAGAACATGACACTGATTGGGATTTGGGTCTGCCGTATGTTCTGTTCGCTGCACGTGAAGTCCCAGGAGAGAGCCTGGGGTTCAGTCCAAATCAACTAGTCTTTGGCCATAATGTGAGAGGACCTTTAAGTATGGTGAAAGAGATCTGGGAGGGCGAAGAGAAGCCGGGGTCTGTACTTAAATATATCCTTGAGAGCCGGGAGAGACTTATAGGTTGCATGGCAGCGGCAGGTAATAACTTGGTTAATGCACAGGCGGTCATGAAGCACCAGTATGACGCCAAGGTGAAGCTTCGGGAGTTTTCGGTGGGTCAGGAGGTAATGTTGCTTTTACCTTTGCCTGGACACCCCCTTTCTGCCAAGTTTATTGGGCCGTATGTGGTGGCTAAGAAACTGTCCGACCTTGATTATCTCGTTGCAACACCTGACCGTAGAAAAAAACATCAGTTATGTCATGTTAACCTCATGAAAGAGTATGTGAGACGCCCCTCAGAGCCTCTCACTGTCCCTGTGCTGGCCTGCAGCGGCCAGGGTGGAGAAGGAGGTGGGGACAGTCATGCTGCTGAGGAGGATAGCTGGGACTGTGTCATTTCCGCGGAACAGTGGGCGGGGAATACTGAACAAGAGGCTAGGCAAGCTGTAAGTCACCTGCCTGAGCACCAGGGTGCTGCTGTCCTAGGCCTGTTCAGGTCATACCCCTCTGTTTTCGCCGAACACCCAGGTCTCACTACTCAGGTAACGCACGACGTGGACGTCGGTGATAATGTGCCCTTCAAGTCAGTGCCCTACCGTGTGCCCCCGGTAAAGTTGCCAGCTTTACGGGAGGAGTTAAAGTACATGGTTGAGAGAGGGATGATCACTGAAGGTTATGTGAAGTGGACATCACCCGTCACGTTGCAGCCAAAACCTGACGGCAAGGTGCGGTTCTGCATAGATTTTCGTAGGCTAAATGGCTTGACCACTACCAACCCTTACCCTTTGCCTCGAGTTGACGACAGCGTGGACAAGATAGGGAATGCAAAGTACCTTACTAAAATTGATCTTGTAAAAGGCTACTGGCAAGTACCCCTGTCGGACCGAGCTAAGCAAGTTTGTGGTTTTGTGGTAGATGGCAAGACCTACCAATGTAACGTAATGCCTTATGGGCTTAAGAACGCACCTGCCACGTTTCAGAACCTGATGAACGATATTTGTGACGAAATCCCTAACTGCACGGTCTACCTTGATGACGTAATAGTGTATGATGACAATTTTGAAAATCACCTAAGGCACTTAGAGACCCTGTTTGGGAAGTTGCACGATGCTGGGCTGGTGGTGAACCTGAGGAAGTGCGAGTTTGTAAAGGCTACTGTGCAGTATCTTGGCTTCGTGGTCGGGTTAGGCCGGGTGTGCCCCCCCCTGAGCAAGATACAGGCTATCAATATGTTTCCCAGGCCCACCACTAAGCGCCAGGTCATGCGGTTCCTAGGTATGATAGGCTATTATAGGCGCTTCATCCGGGGATACTCTACTGTCTTAGCACCGTTAACTGATCTACTGTCGAAGTCAGTGAAGTTCTGTTGGGCTGCGGAGTGTCAGAGGGCTTTCGACCTAGTCAAGCACCTGCTGTGTACACATCCGATTTTGAGAGCCCCAGACTTCTCCAGGAGTTTTCAGCTGGCGACTGATGCCAGCGGTGTGGGTGCCGGGGCAGTGTTACTGCAGACTGATTCCGAGGGCTTGGAACACCCAGTGAGCTTCTTTTCTCGCAAGTTTAATTCGGCACAAAGGAATTACTCGACTATAGAGAAGGAGCTTCTTGCTATCGTTTTGTCGCTCAAACATTTCGAAGTTTATGTTCCAGCCTACGGCCCGGTAGTGACGATTTATACGGACCATCATCCCTTGAAATTCCTAAATCAGTTTCACAATCGGAATATGCGGTTGACCAGGTGGTCCCTAATGCTCCAAGAGTATAATCTCAACATTCAGCATATTGCCGGGAGTGAGAACGTGATAGCAGATTGTCTATCAAGGGTTGATGATCCAGGATAGTCGTGCACGGTGTGTGGGTTGAGCAGGAGTAAAATTAGGCTATCATAACGCCGTCCAAAAAGATTATAAAACAATAAAATAAACGAGAATTTTTTTTTTTAGTTTTGTAAGTCTTTATTGTTGTAGCATGATGCATGCGATATTGTGTTTTATGTATAATTCACACTTCAGTTGTTGTGCACCTTTTGCAATTAGTGGCAGCTAAGGGTAGCAGGTCGGTTGGTTGCCTGTCAGATTTTGATAATGCTTCTAAGGTCGATTATCTAAAATCTTGGGGGGGCTGTGACGCACCCAGTGCGTGGCAACGCAACCTGATTGTACTCCTTGGTACTCCACTGTACCGCCACTGTGTGGTACTGCTGTACCGCTGTACCGTGCTGGCTGCTTATATTGAGTGTGACAACGTATAACTATGTTCTTTGTATCTCTGCAAAGGTCTCGTCATGTGCTAACCAGTGGTGGGTTTTGTTTTAAGCCATGTCGAGACCTTCCATTTAATATGTAGTATCAATAGAGAAGTTGATAGATAAGACAATGGGAGTTCAGAGAGAGAGAGTGAGTTAGTTTTCAGAGCGAGAGGGTAGCAACGCGCCACGCTGCCGGAGTGGTGGTTGCCAGACGTATGGACCGGTTGGCAGCCTTGCGCTTATAGCTAGGTGCGACAGGGTTGGTAGTCCATTGCCGCCTGCCT
>JBAKBP010037814.1:0-7500 GCA_037953745.1 Lithodes maja
GTACCGGTAGGGTATTATAAAGGGGTACCGGTAGGGTATTATAAAGGGGTACCGGTAGGGTATTATAAAGGGGTACCGGTAGGGTATTATAAAGGGGTACCGGTAGGGTATTATAAAGGGGTAGGGTATTATAAAGGGGTAGGGTATTATAAAGGGGTAGGGTATTATAAAGGGGTAGGGTATTATAAAGGGGTAGGGTATTATAAAGGGGTAGGGTATTATAAAGGGGTAGGGTATTATAAAGGGGGAGGGTATTATAAAGGGGTAGGGTATTATAAAGGGGTAGGGTATTATAAAGGGGTAGGGTATTATAAAGGGGTAGGGTATTATAAAGGGGTAGGGTATTATAAAGGGGTACCGGTAGGGTATTATAAAGGGGTACCGGTAGGGTAATATAAAGGGGTAGGGTATTATAAAGGGGTACCGGTAGGGTAATATAAAGGGGTAGGGTATTATAAAGGGTACCGGTAGGGTATTATAAAGGGGTAGGGTATTATAAAGGGGTACCGGTAGGGTATTATAAAGGGGTACCGGTAGGGTATTATTCTCGTATTAGTATATTTATCTAAATATTTACCATTGTTTTACTTTCCTTCCTAGACCTCCGTCAAGCTTAATTATTTATTCTGAATATCCCTCTCCGAGATTAATTTGTACATTTTTCACTAGAAAAATGTTCCAGCCTCCAAAATTTCAAGCTCGCTATCGCTCGCCAGAAAAAACCCATCTAAATGGCACGAAAGGTCTTGATGTTGCTAAAGCAACGGGATGAGAGGTCTTAAAATCGACGAACTAATCGCGCGAACGTCCTTAAATCTCAAAACTAATGGGGCTAAACATGAGGTAGAAGGGGTTCCAGAAATATCAACTACCTCCCCTTTAAAGCTTTTTCTATCATAGCTAATTTATATATGCCGTAGCTGATCTTATATATATTTTATATATGTATAATGTAATACCTTAGCTGATGTTATATATATATTTTGAAGCTTGTCTATCATAGCTATTATATGCCTTAGCTGATCCTATATCTATTATATGCCTTCGCTGATCCTATATCTATTATATGCCTGAGCTGATCCTATATCTATTATATGCCTTAGCTGATCCTATATCTATTATATGCCTTAGCTGATCCTATAGCTATTATATGCCTTAGCTGATCCTATAGCTATTATATGCCTTAGCTGATCCTATATCTATTATATGCCTTAGCTGACCCTATATCTATTATATGCCTTAGCTGATCCTATATCTATTATATGCCTTAGCTGATCCTATATCTATTATATGCCTTAGCTGATCCTATATCTATTATATGCCTTAGCTGATCCTATATCTATTATATGCCTTAGCTGATCCTATATCTATTATATGCCTTAGCTGATCCTATATATATTATATGCCTTAGCTGATCCTATAGCTATTATATGCCTTAGCTGATCCTATAGCTATTATATGCCTTAGCTGATCCTATATCTATTATATGCCTTAGCTGATCCTATATCTATTATATGCCTTAGCTGATCCTATATCTATTTTAGAGATGTGTCGATCATGGCTAATATATGCCTTAGCTGATTGTATAGCTATTATATAGCTTTGCTTATCGTAGCTAACATATGCCTTAACTGTTCTTATATATATTTTAGAGCTTTGTCTATTATAGCTAATATATGCCTTAGCTTATCATATATATATATTTTAAAGCTTGTCGATCATAGGTAATATATATGCCTTAGCTTATCATATATATATATATATATTTTAAAGCTTGTCGATCATAGGTAATATATATGCCTTAGCTTATCATATATATATTTTAAAGCTTGTCGATCATAGGTAATATATATGCCTTAGCTGATCTTATATATATTTTAAAGCTTGTCGATCATAGGTAATATATATGCCTTAGCTGATCTTATATATATTTTAAAGCTTGTCGATCATAGGTAATATATATGCCTTAGCTGATCTTATATATATTTTAAAGCTTGTCGATCATAGGTAATATATATGCCTTAGCTGATCTTATATATATTTTAAAGCTTGTGGATCATAGGTAATATATATGCCTTAGCTGATCTTATATATATTTTAAAGCTTGTCGATCATAGGTAATATATATGCCTTAGCTTATCATATATATATTTTAAAGCTTGTCGATCATAGGTAATATATATGCCTTAGCTGATCTTATATATATTTTAAAGCTTGTCGATCATAGGTAATATATATGCCTTAGCTGATCTTATATATATTTTAAAGCTATATCTATAATTAGCTAACATTTGCCTTAGCCGATCTCTTATCTATTGTTTAGCTTGCCGATCATAGCTATTACATGCCTCAGCTGATCGTATAAATATTTTAGAGCGTTGTCTATCCTAATTAGGATATACCAAACCTTACCTGTGTGTATAGGTAATCTAGATCCGTGGATTAATATTAGGAACTACTGTATTGCGAAACAAAACAAAAAATCTATTACCACCGGGGTTACACGAGCGCTTTTTCCGACAATTCGTTTTCTGGCAATTGTGGTCTGGCATCTTCTTCAGAAAAGTTATATATCATAAGGTCTACAGTAGTTGTCGATTCCAATGCGAAAATACCAAACGCGAGTAGATCAAACGTGTTTATCGAAAATTGACGGAAAAATCGGTCGTGTGGGATTGCATTAACCCTTTATTAACACCTCCTAATGAATGATAACAACATTGTCAATAAAGTGGTTCTCCTCATAATATGGTGTTTTTATTCGTCACGAGATACGGAGGGAAAAGCAATGGTGACTTTATATTGTCCAAGAGTGAAACTAGGGAAGATATAGGCGAAAGAGAACAAATGAGAGAGAGTGAGTGAGAGAGAGAGAGAGAGAGAGAGAGAGAGAGAGAGAGAGAGAGAGAGAGAGAGAGAGAGAGGTGTTAGAAAAGAAACGAAAGAGAAACTAATGAGAGGATAGAGAGAGAAGAAAACCAAATATGTTAGGAACGAAACGAAAAAGAAAATAATGAGAGGACAGATTATGAGGCAATATAAACAAAAGTGTAGGAAAAGAAACGAGAGATAATAAAGTGAGAGGATAGAGTAGGAGGAAATATATAAACAGCGTAGAGAAAGAAAAGAAAGAGAAAATATGAGAGGATAAAACGAGAGGAAATACAAAAGAAAAAAAAGAGTGTTGGAGACGAAGAAAATAAGAAGAGGAAATAATCAATCATAAATATATACGAGGGGGTGGGAGGGTGGGGGGGGTAGAGAAAGGGAACTAGGGAAACAGATAACGAGAATAGGCGAGAAATGTAAGAAGGGAAGAGGAGAGAGAGAGAGAGAGAGAGAGAGTATAGTCAACGTAGGTAACCCTGCCAGATCCACCCCATCCTTCCTCTGTTTGAACAAAGGGTTATTGAGAGGTCGGGGGGATTCTTAACCCCTTCTGTACCGGCGACGTCTCTTTAATTTTAGTCTTGCTATATATTTTGACGATTTTGTGCATCTTAAGAAGGATCTGAGGTAGTAAAAAGGGTAAAGTGATATAGTTCGAAGACTGCTAATTGCTGGAGACCCTTTGTTAACTGAAGAAAATCGTCTAAGAGCAGCCAAATTACGTTAAAAGGACGGAGGTTCGCAGTAAACGAACCAGATACAAATATTAACCCCTTCTGTACCGACGACGTCCTTTCATCTTTATTCTGGCCACTATTAGGCGATTTTATTCAATACATATAAGGCCTCCAGCAATTAACAGGCTTCGAACTATCTCACTTAACCCTTTTCACTACCACAGATCCGTCTTAAACAGCACAAAGTCGTCTAAATATAGCTAGAAAAAAATGAAAATAAAAAAAGACGTCGCGGTACAGAAGGGGTTAAGAGTCCTCAGCCAATTATCACAACCACCTCCAACACACACACACACACACACCCTTCTTATGATCCTTAATTAAATTGTTTATCTTGGCCCACCTCTACCTGGTTATTATCGCCCGCTAGGTTATTATTTATTCATTACGATAACCATTTAATTACCAGGGTGTCTAGTTTTTATTTATTGTGTTTTAATTCTTGCGCGCTCGCGCGCGTGTGTGTGTATTTTTCATTATATTTTGTAATAGGCGTAATGAACACACCAGAAGGGTAGGGGGTTGTACAAGGATAAGATGAATTATTTATATGAAAGGGAAAACAAAATGATACTAAAAGTATAGTCTTGATAATATCGATAATGTTGATGTTGTTGTTGTTCCCCAAGCTGCCTGGCCGAACAGCCCCAAGGCCCCGAGTAATTCCAAGGCCATAACCGAGTGCCCCCACAGAACCCTCCTTGCCGACCACAATAAAGCCTGGGTGACCGAAGCCACTCCATGGCGGGGAGCTGAGGAGGGTGCAGAAACGCCCGGGAAACCAAAGCCCCACCCAGGGCCCTGTGCCCCTCAGCAATTATGAAGAGAAAGTTGAGGGGCAAAGGAAAAATGTGACGCTTTGGCTTCCAATCTTGGTAGATTGGGAGGTCAATCCACGGAAAAGACGCCGTCACTTGAGATCTAGAAAATATATAAGTTAAAGTTACAGTCAGAGTAAGCTATGGGTATGGCAGAGATCGCTCAGTTCTCACTCTGATAGACCAGCCCATCACCAAATATCGATAATGTTGATGAATTTGCATGATAATATATAACTAATGATAATGATGTTGATAGTCATTAAGCAGAGGAAAAGGACAAATTACAAGATAAACTAAATATACAACTTAGGTTGGCGTGGACACAGTTGGAAAAATAAATCAAGCAGTATGGAAAAACTAACATGGAATTTCGGCTAGGATAAGATGAAAGGATATTAACTATCAGTCTACGTTCACTCTACATCTAAGATCTTCGGGAACAAAAATATATACATAATTTCGGCCATGGGTAAAAGAGTATGCAGACGTGTGATATACAGTATATTGCAATATGTGGAGTTATTCTGAAAGAAATGGTCTTAACTGAGCGATATTGGCCAAGTATTTGCCTATACGGTTCTTGAAAGTCTCAACTGTATCACAGTTCACAATGTCTGTTCCAAATGTTCTCAAAACGATTGAAGACGTGTTTTGATTCAATAGAGGAGGAAGAAGAAGAAGAATAAGAAGACGAAGAAGACGAAGAAGAAGAAGAAGACGAAGAAGAAGAAGAAGAAGAAGACGAAGAAGAAGAAGAAGAAGAAGACGAAGAAGAAGAAGAAGAAGAAGAAGAATAAGAAGACGAAGAAGACGAAGAAGAAGAAGAAGACGAAGAAAACGAAGAAGAAGAAAAGAAGGAAGAAGAGAAGGAGTAGGAGAGGAAGTATGTGGTTTATTATCCTGGAGTTAAAAACAATCTCGTACAGAATATTCTCATAAATTTAAAAACAATCTCGTACAGATTGTTCTCGTAAATTAAGCCATTATCATCAGACATGTATCAGTTATGCCTTCGAACTCTGAAAACGCCTCCTTAACCCCTTCATTACCGGCGACGTCTTTTTTTATTTTATTCTAGCCATGCTTATGTAATTATATTCCGCTTAACAAGGGCCTCCACCAATTAACAGGCTTCTTACTATCTCACTTAACCCTTTTTACTACCACAGATCCTTCTTAAGCTGCATAAAATGGTCTAAATATAGCAAATACACAACTAGAAAGACGTCGCCGGGATAGAGGGGGTTAAATTGGAAACAGAACAAAAAACCTTAAAAAAAAAAAAAAAAAAAAAAAAAAACTGATCTGATACACAGGGTTAATTTAACTTTGCCGTGAGCCTCTCTGTCATTATCAGTCTCCTACACTCCCTCCTGTTCTGGCTGCGTCTGCTAGGCTTCCTCAAATTGGATTTTGGTATATAATAATCTTATATTGCTCTTCATTGTAGTTGCTTTACGCTGTCAAACACATACAATATATATATATATATATATATACAGTATATATATATATATATTTCATGCGTATATTTCTTTGATAAAAATCACATTCTTTTTTGTCGGTAGACCTGTTATATATTGTAGGTTGCAAAAATAATTTCTCTCCCTGCACTTCTCACACACACACACACACACTCACTCACTCTCTCTCTCTTAGAGAGAGAGAGAGAGAGAGAGAGAGAGAGAGAGAGAGAGAGAGAGAGAGAGAGAGAGAGAGAGAGAGAGAGCGAGAGAGAGAGAGAGATAAAACCCAGAACACACCACCACCTCACTATAAACAAGGCAGGCTCGGTATATATTAGGCGTTGAAATTCCCCACACCCACCCAGCCACCCCGTAGCCTGTATGTAGTAAACGATCTTCTCACCCGAAACACCAACAACAACAACAACAAACAGCTGGCCTGGGGAAATTACATCAAGTACTACATTGCTTATGATAGATAGATAGATAGATAGATAGTCATATTTTGCGTTTCATAAATAGATACACCAGGTATATATGCTTTTTACATATTGGTGTATGTTTAAGGGGAGATATCGACTTGAGTTATTTTTTTCTGGACCCCTTTCTCCCACATGTTTAGCCCCATTGCTTTTGAGATTTTAAGACGTTTGCCCCATTAGTTTGGTGATTTTAAGAATTTCCGCCCCATTCTGTCAATTTTAAGACCTTTCGTGCCATTTAGGTGTCGATTTTATCCTGGCGAGCGATAGCGAGCCTGTAATCTAAGAGTAATCGGCCTTCGGCCGGGACATTTTTCTACCGAAAAATGTACAAATTTATCTTCAAAGGGGATCAAGGGGGTGAAATTTTAAGATTGCTGGAGGAGTAGGAAACAAACTAGAAACCTCCCCTTAAGCTTGATGGAGGTCTAGGGAGGAGATTATAATATATAAATACACGAATCGACCAACAAATAGACCCTTCCCTCCTTAACCCCTTGAGTACCAGCGACGTCTGTTATATTATATGCTAGCTATATTTACACGATATTATGCAGCTTAAGCAGGATCTGTGATAGTTGAAAGGGGTGGGTGGAGATAGTTTGAAGCCTTATTATTGCTACAGGTCCTTCCTAAGCTGAATAGAATATTCTAATAGTTGCCGGTATATAATGAAAAGAACGTCACTGGTACTATATATTTTTTTTTTTTTTTTTTTCTATGTGATTGAGGGAGGCAAAAGGCATAACTGCCTATAGCGAGTGCCTCCCCCATAGTTGAAAGAGTGACAGGGCCAAAATCAAGGGACGTTCGAGCCAAAATGCCTGGACACACGGAGTTTGAAGCAATTTAAGTCATAGGAAGAGGGAAAGACTGATTCTGGGAGAGAGTTCCAGAGCTCAGATGTAGAGTAGAAGAAAGTTTGAGAGTAACGTTTCACTCTTGGGTTGGAGAGTTGGGTTAACTAATCTCTAATGGGTATATAATGTCGGCTCCTCAGTGCAGAAGGTCAGAGTCTGCTTGTTGGAAGGGATATGAGCGCCTTGTTAAGTGACGGAGCCAATTTGTCCGTTTTGGGGATTTTCGTGAGAATAAGTGTAATGTA